>JBBPJW010000201.1:0-46769 GCA_038088935.1 Pulveroboletus aff. viridisquamosus
AAAATCAATAGAATTGGATCAGATGATATATCAGATACTAAATACCATATTCTATTTAAAGTCAAAAAACTAACCCAATAAGTTGTCATTTTGATATGGTTGCCATATTACCAAAACATGACCAAATGCTTTGATTATTGAACCAATGAAAGCCAAGAGCAAGTACTACATTTCATATACTTATAGCCTAGTATGATAATTAGTAGTTATTAATAGCCATTGCATTTAGTGCAAAACATGCAAATAATATATTATATATCTTTGTCCAACTATACTTTCACTTTACATGACCATGGGATAACTATTCCTTATTGGTAACTCTAGCTTATGGTCTAGACCTTATATGAGTATTTTTTATGATTAGTGATTATAGAACTAAAAAATCTGGGATTTTTTTAGTATCTGCCCTGAATCTTTTCTATTTAGATCTATAATGCTATTTTCATAGATCTATATCTGTAATTTCATCATATTTGTGGCAAAGATCTTTATCCTTATATTTAGCCCTGATATTCCATTATAAGTCTTTTCTTTTCTTTTCTTTCTGTTTCTTAATCTATAAGGCCACTGCCTTATTTCTTAATATCTACTTCATGCTTTTTTTTCTCTTATTTAATAATGCACTCTTACTGCTATTGGTATTCATAGATGGCAGTACTCTAGAGTAGGCTTACTGTATATGGTCTGTGCACTTGTTATATACTGGCACTACTTAGCTAGAGGCTATTTTTTATTTTTACTCTATGCTAAGTTTTCTTTACTCTTTACTATTTTTGACTATTTTATTTGATCTTATCTTATCTTACTTCACCTCACCTTACCTCATCTCACTTTATCTTATCTTATCTTATATCTTATCATGCCATATAGTTAAGTCTAGCCTAATCTAGCCTTTGTATCTCATATAGCATAGCATTTTACCTCATTGTAGCCTAGACTTTCTCTGATGTTATGGTCTAGTTGTTATATGCTCAGCAGAACACTAACAATCCTGTCACATGATCATGAAACTTCCTTGCCAAAACAAGGATAGCCCTAGATTTGGATTTGGTTCTTATTTAGAGTTTTCCCTGCATATAAGTATTAATCACATGATATGGCAGATCTCAGATAAGATCTAGATTGATTATGATAATATCTGATCTAATGAATCTAGATTAGGATCAATCTGTGGCAGAGATCCAGATGGAAATCTCATTGGCCTTATGGCTACCTGGCCATATTCATGTCCACTTTTATAAGTATGCTTCCTTTCCATTCTCCCACATTCTCATGGATATGGTACTCTTCTTCTTCCCTTAATCCACAAGGCCACTGCCTCATGTCTATCCTTCACCCTATGCTTCTTATTTATCAGCAGGAGTACTTACTGCCATTGGTGGCCATAAATAAGTAGTTGGTTATTTTGTACATGGGGCTATGTCCTCTGGCAATATATATATAGGGTGGTAAGAACTTGGGGTTTTCCCAGTCTAAACCTCTTGTAACATTTGCTTATCTACTTGCTGATTTCCACTCATCCTCTTTTTTGCCTAGTTAGAGGCTCTAGTCTTAAAAGCTTATATTGTCATTGCCATGGGCCTTTACCACTTACCAGTTGGGTTTGTTTCAGGTTGCACTCTTGAGATGCATAACACTAGCCCTCTAATGTTATGCCTCACCTTTGCCTTGCTTTCTTTTACTAATTACTCTCTATTTGCCATTGGTTCCTATTTAGTTTCTTTTTGCCCTGTTATGACTCTGGATTTCAGAGGCTAAACCTAGATACTGAGAGAAAAGGAGGAACATAGAACACAACTCCTAAGAAAGCTCTAAAGAGAAGCAACCAAAGAGGGAATGATAAGGAGAACTTGGAAAAGACTTAGAGCTCATGCAACTATGGAATAGCTCTAAAAGGGCTTGAAATTCAAAGAAGTGCAAACTACAAACTACAAAGTAATTAAGTCTGAAGAGACTTGACCACCCATACCTGCCCTTTATATATTGCCAGGGTTGGCACACAGATTATGTACAATAAGCCTATCCTAGAGTACTACTATCTATGGGCACCAATAGCAATGAGAGCATACTATTAAATAAGAGAGAAAAAAGCATGAAGTGGAAATAAATAAGTAAGGCAGTGGCCTTATAAATCAAGGAGTAAGAATGAAAGAAAAGAGAAGACTTATAATGAAAGACCAGGATCTTACATAAAAATGAAGATCTTTGCCACAGATATAATAAGCTTATAGATGCAGATCCTAGATCTGTCAGATTTATAAAAATAGCATCAAGATCTGAATTGGAAAAATCCAGGGCAGATACTAGAAAGATTCCAGATCTCTTAGTTATGTTGTTACAACTCTGGAAACCAGAGGCTACACCTAGACTATGGATTGGAGGAGAAGAAACACTGGAGAGAACCTAAATGGTGGCTCAGATGAGAAGCAACCAAGGAATGCCTTAAAGAGTGATGACAAGGAGGACTCGGATGAGACATGAGCTCGAACTTCCTAGATCCTATGCCTTGAAGGGCCTGGTTTCCTGAGAAGAGCTTTACTAAGCCTAAAGTTGCCTAAACTGCAAAGTGATAAAGTCTGAGGACTTTACCACCAAGTGCTCAGCCTTTATATACTACTCTAAGATGCACATGGACCATGTACATCCGTGTCTACCCTAAAGATGTACAGTAAGCCAACCAGTAGCATATAAGGCATACTCATGTAGGCCATATGGTAAGTGCATGGATTAGATATAAGGAATGAGGCAAAGGGCCTCTCATAAGATGTGGGGGAATGGAAGAGAAGAGGTGTGTGGTATGTGAGGACAGGGATCTCAATCCACAGATGAGATCACCTTGGCAGATCCGTCAGATCCACAGAGATGGTCAGATCCGAGATCAGGGAGATCAGGGGAAGATCCAGGGAAGATCCCTAGATGTGCCGCATGACCACTAACCTTAGAAGTACTCGTAGATATATGCCAGATCCTAAGTTAGGGTTTAGCCTGATAAGGGTTGGGATTCCCATGATCACATGAGAATGAAAGTGGTCATTGCATGGTTTGCAACATATGTGACTACTAAATAGAAAGATGCTTATAAAGGTCTGCCCCTAAGCCAGGGTTACCCAATAAGGAGTAGTTCTCCATGATCATATAAAGTAAAAGTGTAGTTATATATAGATGTATAACATGCCCTATTATCTTATTTAGCATTATTCTCTATATACCAGCTACCTTATGTATTTCTCATGGCCTGGTCTATGCACACTTTGTAGCAATATATAAAGGGACAAGGGCACAGACTGGTTTCCCAGTCTAGAGTACTTGTTTACTTGTTTATCTGGTTATCTTGTTCTCTAGTGCCTTCTCTAGACTGCCATTATTTTGTTCTCCCCAGTTTTAAGTATTCTCCAAGGTATTTTCTCTTGCTATTGATCTAGATCCATAACAGCACTGACCCTGGCAATATATAAAGGGCAAGTATAGGTAATCAAGTCTTTTCAGACTTAATTACTTTATATCTTGCAATTTGCACTTCTTTCAATCCCTATTCTTTCTAGAGCAAGTCTCTAGTTGCATGAGCCTCAAGTCTCTTCTAAGTCCTTCTTAGCATTCCCACTTTGATTGCTCCTCTTTAAAGCCTTCTTAGAAGTTATTCTTTCATGTTCCCTCTCTATCTCTAGTATCTAGACTTAGCCTTTGAGATTCAGAGTTATAATATATTGGGACAGTTTTTTAAGCCACTGTAAAGTAAAGCCAAGCCCCATTTAACCATTTCTCCAGAGAATTCTGGAGAAGATCTGAAGTGCACCCAGTGTTTAATAATATATAACAATGCCACATTTATGGGAAAGCTTCTATAAAAGCCTTGATCTGTGTAGAATATAGAATAGTATATATAATAAGGCTGGGTCACTTCTAGCTCACCAGCTTTGAGCACTTGTATCACTATCTATGTATCCCTTGGCTTTTACTAGCCCCTAGGGATTGTCTCACCTCATCTTGTCTTGTCTTTATTGTGAATTTGACCAGCACACATTAGTGTTCCATTTATGGCAATAGTTACATAAGCTCAGCGTACACTTGGTACCATTTTCTAATTTATGTTTCTCAGTAGCTTGACATCTACTGAGGTTCTCATAGTTCACTTAACCTCTGCACGATACATCCTTTCAATAGAATAATATCATCTATTCATAGGATTCTACTATCTGCCTGGCAATGCTAGTTTTGCCCTGCTACTTGGCATATTGGCAGACGTCTACCAAGAACACTACAACTCAACATCCTGACATACCTCCCATATATGGTCCATCCATCCTCCTTCCTTGCAGCAACTGCCTGCTCAGGTCACAGTTAACTGTTGGAATACGTTAATTGCCTGCGCTAATCCGCTTACATAAGCTATTAACTATGTCGGATCATTAGTTACCTTAGGATACTTAGTGACTAAAGTATCCTGCAGTATCCTGCAGTTTCAACTTAACGAGCTGTGACAAGTTGCGACAAGTAAAAATAGCTGTAATAAGCTCAAATCATATCTTTGTAAAATTCCTGATGCTATTTGTTTACCCCCCTATGATGGCGAACGTCCTGACCGTTTGATGAAACATTCTCTGTATCTGAGAAGAATCTGATTGATTAGAAGTACCAGTTATACTATCAAAGTCGTCGAATATTTTTCTTATTGCATAAGGGCTGAGATTTCATGGTTGTACACAGATGGAATGCATCATACGACAAACTACATGACTCTTGAAGCGTCACAGGGCGATAGAAACGAGCTACACCCAACCCGCCCGCATCGACGGAATTCTTATCACCTAGGGATTACGAGCGTGAGTAACATCCGAGAGGCCCACAACTCAAGAATCCGAGTCATCCAGAACAAGGAATCCAATCCTAATCGTTTCATCTAAGAGCGTCTTTGTGCACTCCTCTCCCCAAGCAGTGGCACCCTAGAGCATCAAAGGACATCAAAAATGAACAGCAGATTGGCAGTGGTGGTAGCACATAGCCCCACCTGAACTTGAAATTGAAACTTGGAATGCATCGTCCACATGTGAACAAACCTGTAGACCAGAAGAGAATAGAACAGCAGGAGAGGGTGGTAAGACCAAGAGAAAGCCAATGCAAAGATACCTCACAAGAAATGCCTCTGACGGACTCCCAAGCTTATGCTCCCAGCGGCGATGATGTCCCCGTGTTGCGTCCGCAGCCTCCTCTCCACGACACCCAGGTTAGTAAAAAGACACAACCACGGAGGTGGTACTTTCCCCGCGTGCGCCTTGCCCAAAAGCTCGATATTATTATTTGGGTCTAGTTCAGCTGGCAGCATGCTCACCGTCGCAGCCAACACATGAGCAAGACAAGGATCAGGTAAATATTTGTTATTACACTCCTGGAGTAGTCTGGCTACCATGATCAGTTTTCCCCTCTCACTGCGTTCCATCAATGGTCGAACCATCGAGAAGCGCGACGGCATAAGAGTGAAGGATGATACGATATGTGTCTTCGGGTCGACAGGAGGCTTCATGTAACGTTCAAGGGATACGCTGAAAATAATAGAGGATTTGAGTAAAACGGATTCACACACTAGAGCCAGACAGATCCGACATGCAAGTGTAGTTTGGGTGGAAGCATCACTCACATTATAGTGTCATGTGAAAAATCGACCTCGGTCACTGTTGCAGGGACCGGGTTCATCTTGAATTGGGCCAAAGAATGCGCGGCATGGAATAATGCCGACACACTCACCCCTAGTTTCTTCGTTTGTGCAACGACTGCAGCCGTCTCTGACTCTGACATAGTTCTCGTATAGCGGGACAGTGGATCGGATAGACTTGGAGGACGAGACGGAGGAGGAAGGGAATGACGAGGCTAGATTAAATGTAATTTCGTCAGTCGAACTACAAGGGATGCAAGAACAGAAAAGGATGACAAGATTCGGGACAAACCCACCGCAGTTCGAGCTCCCTGCTCTGCAATTTCCTGTAATAGACTTGCTCCAACCGTGTTCCATTCCTTAGACAGCCCTCCCGTGGCAGTGATCGGATCAACAGGAAGATTCTTCCACTCTTCCAATGGCTCGACTTCCATCTCCATATCATCACCCGAGATCCATTCGCACATCAGGTTTAATGCATGCAGCGCCGGTCCCGCGTCGATGATACTGTGAGAACCGTGGAAGAATAAGCCATATTCCTTTTCGCCGTCGTCCTGCTCGTCCAAGGTCGTCAGCAGATACACCCTGAACAGGATGCTAGTGCCATTCCCGTCTGTGTAGGGTAGTCGCTTGAGGTTGATGGCTTGAACGAACTCGGACGTGTTGAGTGACGCTCCTCGATCTTCGACGACAAAGGCCAGATCCAGCCACACTTCACGATCGGCGGACGGGGTATATACCCACCGTGGAGATGCGATGTCTTCGACAGTGCAAGCAATGGTGGGACAAACAAAGCTAATGCAGACAATGTGCTTCAGCTCGAAACTCACACGAGGTACGTAGTTGTAAAAAAAGCAATATATCGCAGTGGAGATTGTTCTCACCGAAGCTTATCAAGCGCTCCCCGAGTACGATCCTTCAACTCACCCGTCCTCAGTGAAGAGGTAAAGCTGATGCCAATACAGAGTTCACCATCTCTGAACCCAATATTTGTCAATATGATCCGATTATGTCGATGAGCAGAAAGTCGACTTACCCATCATATGTGTTCGAAAGTCTCTGCATGAAAAGCTCAGAGCCAACCAAGGGTCTGGTTCAATTAGGCACACGTCAGTCCGACTGTGAAGTGAAACGAAGTAGGGACCTGACCGGGTGTATGCAGGTGGATCACGATTAGTATCGAGTACCCATTGTGGGGTGGAAGGGAGAGGTAAACTGGACATTCCGCAGCTGGTGGGTGCGTTGGTGAATTTGTCCAATGGACTCGGTCTTTAGGTACCGCAACTCGGTTCCCCGGTGAGCGAGGTCACCAGGATACTACTCTACAATAGTACATAGATGCATTTCGTAATGGCAGCTGGGACACTCCAACGGCGCTCGTCCGCAGTATCAGCTGCCCGCGCAATTTCGAGGACCCCGGAAGGGCTAGAGACACACCTGGAGGAAATGCTTGGCAGCTTCATTGCACCACATGGTCGACAATAATCAAAATTTCTGCTTGAGCGGGTGGTTGGTCAAGCTTGATCCTGTACAGAGGCATATAGAACAAAGCCGACCGGAAGGCATCCGCAAACTACTCACTGACTATGGTTCCCGGCACCTAAATCACTGACTCTTGACTTATTGTGAGCTGAACTCGTGCGGCGGTAGTATCCACGGGTGAGGTTCCTTCCCCTTTTTTTAGCATCTCGGATCAAAATCACTGGGGCACCGGAAAAGACTCCATTCTTTTCCTACTTTGTTCTTGACACAAGTCAGCCAGTTACCTCCATAAATCATAAACACACACCACATCCTGATTTCTGATCCATCTGTTGGATTTAGCAAGCGCACGCGCAGCTGCGACCGCTATCGCATCAACGGTACGGGCAGTGGCGCAGGACACTGACGTGCCACATTGCTCGCATATCACGTGTTCACACACACCACCTCCTTTTTTCGTAGCCGTGTTACCTACAAACACGATCATTATACATTATCCCTCACTACGATAGTTGTCCTTTCTTCTTCCTATAAGATGCGCTGTTTCCTTTCCAAACCGCTCAGTCCGTTGTCCCGTACACGACTGAGTTGTCACTCGATAGTCGCGTGTCCTGATTGTCCGTTAATTTGAACTGGTAGTAATTCTGTGATAGTGATCTTTTGAGTAGGAGGCATATTTGCATCATGTAAGCAATTTTATCAAACCCCTGTTCATGAATTGGCCTTGAACACCATAGTTTATCTGGGATGCAGGTTTGGAGCACCTCAGATGGGTCTTTAAAGGCATTCTGCAGTTGACACATAAATGTAGTTTGATTTGGGTGGCTACGTATCACCTGTCCCTATGTACAATGAGACTAATCTATACTTGGCCCTGGTAGGAACAAGCATGGCCCTTGAAAAGCATGGGTGACAGTCACGGGCCTGAGGGGGTGGCGATAGAGAGCTCAACATGTTGGAAGAGCAAACAAGAGAAGGCCTGGCAGACGGCTCGGGCTCAGTATCCCTGAACAATAATGCAGAGATATTGTCTCCTTTGTACTTCAGTCCACGGTCATTCCAATGTCACCCCAAGGTGAGCGATTACGTACCGGGTTGCATGCGCTTCAGGCGTCACATTGTTGGCTTCGTTTTCGTCATGCGCACGCAAAAAGGACACGTACTTTAATATAGCGCCAACCAACGGCGACGAACTTGAGCATCCTTATATAGGACCTTGCCCCTGTCGTCCGAGTTTATGTACAACGGCTTCAATCTCTGCTGGAATGCGGTACTTTAGCGACATCTGGTGCGTTTAGAGTGTTACTCTTATCCCCATTTCCGGCGTCCTGAGATAGTCAAATGCGCGCCGCCCCGACGGTCTTCACGATGTCGCTTTCGTCCGCTTGGAAGGAATCAGGAGCGAGGCTCTGATTCTTGGAACACCCACGCTGGCACCACCAGTAGAACTTGCACTTCCGCCTGATGTGATGCAGCGGTGGAGTTGGCTGCACACTAGTCCCGTCGGCGTGATGAATCAGATCTTTCTGACAAGCACGTAAAAAAGTCAGTCAACTAAAGCCCAACTTCTTGAAGTGCAGTAGGGGGAAGTCAATAACCGTATGGATTGGTGTTCATCAGATCGCAGACACACGAAGGAAAGCAAAAGGATGTAGATAATTGGCTCGGAGAATTCTTTTTCGGAGTTCAACACATGAACTTTTTTCTTGATCCATCAGCAATATCAGACTCTGTGATTTGCCATGATTCATGCAGGTCCAGCAAACTGTCAGACAGGCTTCGTCAACTTCATTTGTCCAAGAATGGGCAGCTTCCATGAAGAAGCGTCTCGGCTTTGCAGTGGCTACTTGGGAGCGATGCAAGCACAGCACCCAAAATGGAAGGAGTAGCAGGGGAGCGTAACAAGTGTACTACCGATGCAGTGCGCTGGTTAAAAGGGTCCCTATCTCGCGTATCTATGCAGCCGTAGGGCTCTGCGTGGCTGGATATGACCCGGTCTGTACACTGACTTGGATTCAGTCTTAATTACCCAATCCAGTCTGATTTATTGGAAAATGGATGAGTACGGCGCTTGTCGATGGTACTAGTAGAGGGTGCGGCGTGGAAACAACTTCGAGTGTTCATTCTAGTTGTGACCAGATGTCGAGGTATACCGCCTTATTTCGGATGCCAATTACTCACACAAGGCTCTTCCTCTTTCAAGTCTGCTGTTGCTGCCACTCCTGCAAGGTCTTTTCGGTTGACTATTGTTTCACCATTACGGCAGCATAAACACGATGTTTACGTTGCATCATTCGTGGACGGCATGAAAGGCAGTGCGTACAGGCAAGCATATCCATTCGGCGACGAACATGGACTACAATTTATTGGTCAACACCTCCGAAATATCCCCCGTCGCATTTCTTCCTCCCTATCATCAAATCGGGTGAGATTAGACGACACTCGCCAAAAAAAAAGACAAGAACAGTAATAATTCTGTAACACACCGATATTCAAACATCAACTGTACCCCCACGAACAAACAACCGCACGCGCCGAGCAAGAACCGAAGACCTTTTGTGTACAAGCCACGGATCGAAATGATCGTGCGCAACATTCAGATCATTTCCAAAGTTGGCATTAGTAAACTTTATTAGAATTCATACTGATAAGCAACGACGTTACCTTGAAAACTGCTCGTCATCTGGTTGGTCACGTACAGAATCCCGTCCAGCCCAGTGACAAACCCGACAAGGTTTGCGACCATCATTGTGAGAACATTGACAACGCCCCCACACGCACAGATGTGTCGATACCATACGTGATGTCCGTACTGATCGCGCGAAAAAATAGGCGGTGATCACATGTCGGTCATTCCGTACAGGAAAAGGAGACGAACCTTGGATTGGGGAAGTAGCATAGCCACCAACAGTTCAGGGAGGATGAACATGCTGACGAGCCATCCCCATGCAAGTAAGCGGAAGGATAGGTCATGCCACAAGGCCACAAAAGTGAATACGAGTGTTGTTGTAATCGCTACGTTCTTGGTGCCCCCAAGCGGAACATATATATATCTGCCTGACATTAGTGGAAGCGGTATGGGAGGTTCGGAAGCTTATTACCGCACTATCCATAGGTTGTATGAACGGTGCCAACTTCGCCAAAAACCTAGCGTAGAGTAATTGTTTGCCATACATCGAACCATGTTCTCCGGGGGATCAATCCCACTAGCTAACGACCAAAGTCGAAAGAATCGCCATGGAAGAAGAAGCTAGAGCAATGCAAAATTAACGGAAAACGAGCACAGTTACATTCGATGCATTCGATGACCCACTTTCAGCCAAACGATCATGAGGTTCCAAAAGCCGATCATGCTCAATTCGAGTGGTGTATCACCTTGCCAAGCTTTCGTGTCCTTGATCGCGACAACGTACATATAATGGAGAATAAATTCCATGGTCACCAGGCTGATAAGGAACCGCGCCAAATAGCGCATGACAGTTTCTGATCGAATATTAACTGGTTGACGCAACTATATATATTATGATCGGGTTAACCGACGACAATGGACAGAAAAGTAGAGGACCTGCCACATGAAGTTGTTGAACGTTAATATTGGGCCAGCAATATAAAGCGGGGGAAATAACACATAGGCTAGATAGTTTGCGTAAGTATAGCACTCGAGAGGGTGGGAGAGAGCAATTCGTTGTTTCTCAGTAAGGGTTGATTCCATCTGCGATGAATGGCTGAGATTTAAACAAACTAATAAGGTAGTACGAACCTCTGCCGGATGTGGCGATGTACATGCCCAGTGATAATCCATGTTGAATGACAGTAATCTCAACATTGTGATGTTAAAGCTGATTTGCCAACGGGGGTAGAATCCTTTGAATCCGTCCTTTCGGCAAGTCAGATGATTCAGCGCATGAAAATGACTCACTCACCAATGGCGCTAAACTTGGGTGAAGACTCGAAAACAAGTATCCCTCATTGCGCTCATTTGCAAACAGAACGAGACAGTTGAAGATCCAAGTCACAATTGGGCCAGCCCGCGATCTAGTTAAAGATTTCCCAATATAATAGTTAGCGGTCAAAATGGTTAATATTTTTAAAGTGCTTGTTCCGTGAAGTCCAATGAGGTACAATACAGCAAAGAAAATAGTAAAAGGAACGAGAAATGTTTTGTCAGTTGGTGTCGCTGGTATTAAGCGAGTCGCAGAGCGTGTATAGATTGATTTGAGAGCGAGGTACACAAGGGCCAGGAATGCTAGCACAGGTACATTGTCTCGAAAGGCGCGATATTGGGCATCACTATTGTCCTGGGTATGCGCTAGATCAGACCACGCTCCACTCTAGTTTGCGAAGTGAATGTACTGACAACTTGGCGACCAAACAGCCAACCAGAACTCAGTTTATAATGAAAGAAGGCATAGTTGGCATGTGTGGCTGCATGTTATTTACAAGTGAGCATGAACAGCGCCCGACGGCATGACAACAACTCACGTGAGCTCAAGTTAATTGGTACCCAGACCATGATGGGGATGGCTACTGCGGCCACCAGGTAGTAAAAGAAAAACTCGAGAGTTTTCCACAATGGCGGGGGTCGTGGTGTATCAATTCGTGGAACGTGACTCGCATTGGGAATTTCAACCGTCAATGTGGTGAGCCCTCGAGAGATCTGCTTGTGCCTGGTGTCTTCTGCCAGTTCAAAGGGAGAAACGTGCATGCTTGTGGAACGGAGGTCTGTTGGCATGTCCAGAACAACAGCTTCTGGCATGTGAGTCTTGCCTATGTGGCTCAATGTGTTCCGGTAAGCCTAAGTGTGAAGCACGCGAGAACTTTATTCCTTTTATGATTTTCGGCAATGGGCCGAACAGAGTGCACCGCCACTTCCGTCCAATTTCCCCAACATCTATCGAGGGACTCGCAAGTTGGTCGTCACAAGTCAGTCTGAAAACGAAAGACTTCACCAGAGGACTAATTCGATGCTCGGTCGCGCAGTGGATGACGCCTCTACGGGATCTGATTCGGATTATTCCAAGTAGGTTACCCTTCTGTTCATCCAGTCAAGTAATTCGCTCACACGATAGCCTAGCTCGGTGAGGCAGACCTAATACACCATCTGAACAATCTGACGATGGTTTATGCTAGTGGATATCCTGGTTCTTGTCTTCGAAAGGCAACGAATACTTCTGTGAGGTCGAGGAGGACTATATCCTGGACAGATTCAATCTAACGGGCCTCAACAATGAGGTTTCCAACTATACGCAAGCCCTCGACCTGATCACGGATAACCTTGGTACGTCACAATTGGTTTTAAATTTCATGTAGTTCATCTCATCCCACAGACGATGACATCCAGGATGAGCTTCGGGGTGCTCTGGATGTCCAAGCGCGCTTGTTGTATGGTCTCATCCACGCGCGGTGGATCGTCACGGCACGTGGTCTTGCAAAAATGGTATGTATCTGACTCTGCTTCCCAATCCAAATCTTACGCCTTCCTAGCTTGAAAAATTCAAGAGAGTAGATTTCGGTCGGTGTCCTAGAGTCTTGTGCCAATCTCAGCCTCTCCTGCCCGTCGGTCTAAGCGATATTCCGTACGAAAAATCAGTCAAGCTTTATTGTGGCCGTTGTGAAGACGTTTATTCTCCCAAGTCCTCCCGACACGGATCCATCGACGGGGCCTACTTCGGCACATCGTTTCCACATTTACTTTTTATGGTTTATCCGCATCTCATTTCTGCAAAGGTCGGTCCTGTCGAGCCTACACCACCCCCTCGAGCTAGCGAGACCGAATCGAACAAGAGGAACAGACGCACAAGGGAGGAACCGGAAGTACCCGAAGCCATCGGTGAACCAGTTAGCACAGCCAGTGTCGCTTTGAAGGCGGATAGATATCGACCACGCATCTATGGCTTTCAACTGCACGAAATCGCAAAGCTTCAGAGATGGCAAGAGGCAGTCAGGGATAGGTGAGTAAATAAAATTACCTGGTGGGATACTGGCTTTTTCTGATTACAATGATCAGACAAGTTTCCAGGCTCGAAGCACTAGAGGATCTCTCCTGATTTATCTCCTTGTCTCTGGTCATCGTGTATATTCTTGCTGTGTTTTAGTCGGAGCTTGCATCCAATCATTTCACTCCAACTGTTTCTATCTCACGAGTGCAATTTATTATTGTCAACTCCTCATTCAGTCTGTCAGCCTACTTAGCTCGGGTACCGCTGAGGTCACTCGCACATTCCCCTTAGCCTTCCTCCGTTTCCAGGTAAGGTATAGGCGTATCGCGTCTTATTCGTTCCAATTCTTGATCATTATTACACTACAGTCGGTCGGATCAGCCGTATCCCTTCCGTTCGACGTTTGCCGGAGAACACGACGGCTGTCGATTGGCAATACCAACGCCCGGGTCGCAAGCATCCCTCCGGGGAAAGATTCTACGCCTTCCAGCCATAGGTTGCGTGAGCCGGAGACGGAACGGCCGCGACTGGATGACGAAAGTCGGTTCAGGCAGTAAAGCCTCACGTTCCTCACGACCTACATGGACTCGCTTGCACAATGCAAGTTTCACAACCAGGCAGAGGCAGCTCAGATGATTTCTTCCGTTGACGAGTTCGTCGAGATCGGGATGATGCGCTCTGCAGTGATGTCGGAGCCGGATGCCAAGCTGGCTGACATCAACTCTAGAATCGCGGAGAAGGTGCGTCTGTCGAAGCTCGGCAGGGACCTACGGGTCAAGGTACTCTTTTGTCCAACTCCCTTTTATTGAGTATTTCCTTTTATTATTGTTGCCTACCTTACTATAGTTGTTATCGATAGCATTTTCTGGGTATTTCAAGTCTAAAGACTTGAGCACTTGTGATATTCACCTTCCTTGGTGTGATGTCCCTCCAAGCTAGCTCCTTGAGTCTGTGAGATACATATCTGAGCTTTTCTTTCTCTGCTTGCCTGGTTTTAGGTGATTTTCTCCAGTTCCTCCCTTGTCTCTGTCTTTTGTTGCTTGTCATTCATCAAGATTATAACAATGCTCACAAAGACTGGACTGTAAAGGACTGGAAGAGGGTAGTATGGTCTGATGAGATCAAAATCAATTGTTTGGAGTTAGATGGATGCAAATGGGCATGAAAAAGGGCAATGAGGGGCTTAGAAATAGGTTAGTAGATGGAATTCTCAAGTTTAAAAAGGACTTTTTAATGATATGGGGCTACATGACTTGGCAGGGAGTTGGCTATGCTGCCAAGATTGATAAAAGAATGGACAGGGACCTTTATCTTCAGATTTTGAAAGATAAACTTATGAATACCCTTGGGTTTTATGGTTTTAACCCTTCTAATACTATTATTTAGCAAGACAATAACTTCAAGCATACTTACAAAAAAATCAGGGAGTAGCTAGAGGAGCAGTATTTCACAACTATGATATGGTCTGCACAGTTTCCTGACCTAAATCACATTTAATATCTCTGGGCATATCTTAAAAGAAGTCTTGAAGAGCATAAGTATCCCTCTAATTTATAAAAGAGGATTAAAGTGGAGTGGAAGAAGATACCAGCTAAGGAGTGTCAAAAGTTGATTGAAAGTATACACAGAAGGATTCAGGCAGTGCTTAAGGCAAAAAAAGACTATAATAAGTACTGATATATTTCAAATGCCTCTCTATTTTGAAAGCTGCAAAACTATTGCATTAATACCATTGATTTGAAATAACTGTATCTTTATAATCACTAGATTAAATTACATGATTTAAGAACCAATTTGTAACTAAGTGTTATGGCTCAAGCCTAACACAACGGTCTCATGTGACCGTGGGAACTGTAGAGCATGAGATGCGCTGGTCATGTGATCAGTTGCACGTGATCATGTGAATGAGTTGCCTAATAAGGCAAACCCTAGGCTAAGGCTAAGTTCTATATTCAGAGTATTCCCTTGCATAAGGTATTGGTCACATGATGTGGCAGAGCTCAGATGAGATCCAGATCTTCTGATGATATCTGATCTCATGATCCAGATTAGGATCTGATCTGTGGCAGAGATCCAGATTGGATCTCCTCAGCCTCTAGGCAGCCATGCTGCAATTATTGATCTATTCCTGTGTGCTTCCATTCTCCCACATCCTCATAATGTGGTTCCTCTTCCATTCCTATCCCTTGATCCATGAGGCCACTGCCTCACTTCTCACTGTCACCCCATGTTCTCCTTCTCATATATCTATTTAGAGGCAAGAGCTACTTTAGCTATTGGTGACCACAGATAGTATTCTTTAGAGTAGACCTTCTGTACATGGTCTGTGCACAGACTTTGACAATATATAAGGCAGGAGGTGCAAGCTGGGGATTCCCCAGTCTTGCTCTCTTGACCTCTTAGCTGGTTATACAGACTGAACCCTCAGATCTGCTGGCTATTGGTTTATACAAGAGTAGTGGTCTCATTACATTCTCTATTGCCTAGTTCAGGGCCACTAGACCAAAAGCCCTAGCAGTTATCAAGGATAGGATTAGGAGTGTCCACCAAGGTTGCCACAAGTATCAAGGAATAGCAGGTAGTCTCCCACTTTACTAAAAGTAAGTACTTCCTTTTATTTACCTAAGCTAAGTGATATTCCCATGGGTGGTGTTATGCACTTAGCAGAACACTAATGGTCTTATTACATAACTGTGAAACTCAATTGCCTAAACAAGAATAATCCTAGGCATAGGTTTCCCTTAAATTATAGGCTTTATTAGCAATATGATTCTATCAGAGTATTTCCCTGCATTATAGTATTGATCATATGATATGGCAGATCTCAGATAAGATCTAGATTAGAATTGATCTGTGGCAGAGATCCAGATGGGGATGTCCTTGGCCTTATGACCTTCTGGCCACATTTATATCTGTCTTTGCTATATGCTTTTCTTTTATTCCTGTGCTTCTCTTCTTTATCCCTTGATTCATGAGGCCACTGCCTTACTTTTATCCTCCACTCCATGCTTCTTTATTTATCAGCTCTGCATACTTACTGCCATTGGTTACTAGATGGTAGTTACTATTCCTGTACTTGGTCTGTGTATATCTGTAGTTAATATATAAAAGATAGGGAAAGACTTGGGGCAACCCAGTTTTGACCATTTATATTACCAGTGTCTTAACTGTGCTGATTCTCATGCAGTGTGGCTTGCCCTAAACAGAGCCTTGACTTACTTCCTCTCTTTTGCCTAGTTCTGGGGCACCTAGCTAAAAGCCCTCTTATTATCATTAGCCTGTCACTTACCAGTCCATGTTGGTTTATAGAAAAGCACCAGGTAGATGCATAACAGGTGGTTGTAATATACTTTATATACCATATTAAGGTTAAACATTGTGTTATGGGTCCAGCCTAACACACGGTCTCATGTGACCATGAGAGACCAGAAAGCATGTGATGCTCTGGTCATGTGATCAGTAGCATGTGATTGTGTGAATGAGTAGCCTTATAAGGCAAGCCCTAGGCTAAGGTTAGTAGTTCGTTAGAGTATTCCCTGCACTAAGGTTTAGGTCATATGACACTGTGGCTGGATCTCTGATGGGATCTTAGATCTATCTGATGATATCTCTAATGGAGATTAGGATCTGATCTGTGGCAGAGATCCAGATTGGATCTCCTCAGCCACCAGGCGGCCATGCCGTATTCATAGACCAAGGCCAGTGTATCCTTTCATTCTCTCACATCCTCATGGTGTGGCATATCTCCTCTCTATCCCATATCTGTGAGGCCACTGCCTCATCCCCTCACCTGATCCATGCCCCTTCCTATCTATTACCTTAGTCATAAGCCCCATCTGCTATTGGTGGCCATAGATAGTAGACTCTAGGGTAGGTCTCCTGTAGCTGGTCTGTGCACAGATGCCAGCAATATATAAGGCAGGAGATGCAAGGCTGGGTTCCCCAGTCTTGCCCTCTTGTGACTTAGGCTAGGATCTACAGTATAATCTAAGACTTGATCCCAAGACGGGATCTCCCTTCAGCTCTTGACTGTCCTGCTGTGGTTTATACATAAGGGCCCAGGTCTTATCCATTCTCTCCACTGCCTAGTTAGGGGCCACTAGTCAAAAGCCTCAGTGGACTTCTATTATCAAGGACAAGGGTATTCACCAAGGTGACATGAGTATCAAGGCAAGGATGGCTAGTCAGCCATTACACATTGTAATAGTTTTGAAAGTGTTAATCTCTTGGCACACTTCAGATCTACTCTAGAACATTCTGGAGTAATGGTCAAACAGAGCTTGGCTTTGTTACACTGCAAAACTTTGAGCAACTATATCTATAGCCTTGGTGTGCACTCCTGCTGCTGCCAGGGGTTCTGCTGAAGTCTAACCTTTGAACTAGAGGCTAGGAGAACTAGGCAAGAGGGATACTGAGTCAAGGGACTTGTAAAAACCTTAAGAGATTCAAGTGTACAAGACTGGAGACTCCAGCTTGGACTTGCACCCCTTTTTATACTATTGTATCTTGAGCATGGACCAAGAGAGTGTGCCCTGCCCTATAGTAGTGTACAGTAAGCTATCCAATGGCAGAAAGAGAGTGAAAGTCTAGAAATTCATGAGAAAAACAGGTGGTATGAGATTATAGGCTAGATCAGCCCAGATCTAGTAAAGTGTGAAGTGGTGAAGATGTGAAATAGTGAAGATGTGACATGGTGATACAGTGAAGGGGTGATATGGTCATGTGATATAACATGTGAAGAGCCAGAGAAAAATGCAACAGAATAAAAAATGAAATAAAAGGGAAAATATGCATTATAACAGGCTTTACCTTATATGGTGCATCTTTGCACTAGTTCAAGTGCCCCAAATTTTGGAGGGGTCAGAAAGGGGTCAGAAGATCAGAGTAAGTTCTAGAGACTTGAATATAGAGATAAAAGGCATAGTACCTGCTTATAAGATTGAGAGAGAATTCAAAACAGAAAGAAAAGAGCACTGAATTATATTGATATTCAAACTAAAGTACAAGGTGCAAAGCTATAGTATTTATATCTTGATGGAGCAGATTAATTAAGAAGAAAAGAAGATAAGACAGGAGTTGTTTTAGAAGCAAAGGTAGGTGCCTATGCATCCTCAATATAAATGGAGATGTTAAAGATAATGATGACTGTTATGCAACTAATGTTATAGGCTCAAATCCAGAAAAAGAAAGAAACACCTTGAGAAGTGTCCAGATTAGAAAGAAGCCAAAAAAGCCAGGAAGCAAGTGATTTAAACTATAGAATCTAGTCTGTTCTCTTGTCCCTTATATATTGCTAATCATAAGGCCTACATGAGGCACTAACATAAGACCATATAAGAGATAAGGGCATAGAAAAGGAGAATCTGGCACAATAAGATAAATAGAATAGAGGCTAAAGTGGTAAAAGTAAGATGAGTTTATAACAACTAGTAAACATAACAGTCTCTAGCATATAACCATGTGAACTGTTGAGCATGTGATGTGATCTAGTTGCAGTTATGTGACTAGAGAGCAATAATTGTATAAATAAGCTTTTTATTCAAGAAAATCCTAGACTAAGATTAAGTTTATATATTTAGAGTATTTTTCCTGCACAGGTATTGGTCACATGATATGTCAGATCTCAAATTTGATCCAAATTCAGAAATTCAATGATATCTGATCTGTGGCAGAAATCTAATAAATCTTTTTGGTTTTGCTATAATTATATCTTATTTATTTTCACCAATTCTATGTACTTTTTATTATGCATCTAGCAAACATGATGGTCTCTAGCATGTGACTGTGGGAACTGTTGAGCATGTGATGTGATCTAATTGCAGTCATGTGACTTGAAAGCATGTGATTGTATAAATGAGTTTTTTATCCAAGAAAATCCTAGACTAAGGCTAAGTCCAATATATTTAGAGTATTCACCTGCACAGGTATTAATCACATGATGTGACAGATCTCAGATAAGATCCAGATACAGTCCCCAATGACATCTGATCTTATAATCTAGATAAAGGATCTGATCTGTGACAGAAATTCATGGGATCTCCTTGACCATGCAGTTGCCATGCCTTATTTATTCCTTGATCCATAAGGCCACTGCCTCATTCCTTTATATCCACTCCATGCTTTTTTACTATTTATGGTTAAGTATTTTTTACTGCCATTGGTGGCCATAGATAGCAGTAGTTTAGGGCAGCCTCCCTATACTTGGTCCATGCACTGGCATTGACAATATATAAGACAGGGAATGCAAGCTGGGATTTTCCCAGTCTTGTTTGTTGCAAACCATGCAATGACCACTTTCGTTCTCATGTGATCATGGGAATACCAACCCTTATCAGGCTAAACCCTAACTTAGGATCAGGCATATACCTACAAGTATTCTCTAAGGTTAGTGATCATGAGGCACATCTAGGGATCTTCCCTGAATCTTCCCCTGATCTCCCCAATCTCGGATCTGACCATTTCTGTGGATCTGACAGATCTGCCAAGGTGATCTCATCTGTGGCAGAGATCTCTGTCATGCCTCTTCTCTTCCATTCCCCCACATTTTACGAGAGGCCCTTTGCCTCATTCCTTCTATCCGCCCCATGCACTTACCTTATGGCCTACACGAGTATGCCTTATATGCTACTGGCTGGCTTACTGTACAACTTCAGGGTAGACACGGATGTACATGGTCTGTGTGCATCTTAGAGTAGTATATAAAGGCCAAGCCCTAGGTACTAAAGTCCTCAGACTTTATCACTTACAGATATAGGCAGTTTAGGCTTCAGTGAAGCTCTTCTTAGGAAACCAGGCCCTTCAAGGCATAGGAACTAGGCAGTCTCGAGTTCAAGTCTCATCCGAGTCCTCTTCATTCTCACTCTTTCAGGATCGTCCTCAGTTGCTCCTCGTCTGAGCCTCCACTAGGATTTCTCTTCATGTTTCTCCTCCTCCAATCATAGTCTAGGTGTAGCCTCTGGTTTCCAGAGTCATAACATTGTTCTCTTGACCTTTAATCAACTTTTACTAGTTTACTATAAGACAGAGGCTGCTTTCAGGCTTTACCTTGTCATCTGAGCTTTACTTTATACAGGTTTCAGTGTTTCCCTTTATTCAGCCTAGCTGGGGCCACTAGTACAAAAGTCTCACCAGTACCATGAGCACAAGTTCAATGAGTAGATCTTCTATTTCACTTCCTTTTATTCTTCCATATTCTTATAATATAGCATCTCTTTCTTTCCATTCTCTTGATTCATAAGGACACTGCCTCACTCCTTAATATCTGCCCCATGCCTTTCCCTTACTTATTTAATAGTTGCATACTTACTACTATTGGTGGCTATTATATTCCAGATCATCATGTTCACTCCATAACATTTCTAATGTAACTTTGATTGGAAATTACCCTTGAGCTACATGCTGGCTAGTTCCTGTTTCCCTTATTCTCTGTCTATTTAATGATACTTACAAATTCCTCATACATACTTCTGTGTTCTTCTAGCCTTATTTGCTATTTCTTGCCCTTCTTACTTATTTTCTGTCTTTCTTTAGTTTTGTCTTTTAGTTTCATTCTGACATGACATTGTTATTTGTATCCATATTGCACTGACACCTGCTTTTGCTTCTGTAACAACTCATGTTTTATCTTCTTCCCCTTGTTTGATAATTTACTTCTCTATGGTATAAGTACTATAGCTCTATATCTTGTACCTTAGTTTGAATATCAACATAACTCAGTGCTCTCTCCTGTTATCTCTAACTTCTCTCCTGACCTTATGAGCAGGCCATATGCCCTTACTCTCTGAACCCAAGTCTCTACAACTTACTCTAATTCTCCAACTTCATCTGAAATTTAGAGCACTGGAACTAGTGCAAAGATGCATTACATAAGATGAAGCCAAGCCCCATTTGACCATTGCTCTGAAGTGTTCTAGAGTAAATCTGGAGTACATCCTTGTTTAATAGTGACCATAGATAGTAGTGGCTTAGGGTAGATTACCTGTATATGATCTGTATACCTACTATAGCAATATATAAGGCCAAGGGTGCAAGCTGGGATTTCCCAGTCTTGCATACTTAATTATTTGCACAGTTACAGTCCATTAAGGCTTAGTGTTAAAACAAAACAGACTTTGCTTAACTATACTATTGAAATAGTATCATAATGCTTAAAACTCTGTCAAACTTTGTTTTAAAGAGCAAAAAGAACTTCTGGGTCAGGCATACTGCTAGATCATAGAGAAATGCTAGAGGGAGTGAACTCTAGGTGCAAGATACTATTAAAATTCAGGGTAACTGAGAAAAGAAGCTTCAGAACAAACTTCAAGGTTAGGCATACTGATGGTATTTTATCTGTGAGAAGAACATGGCTCCAGGGGCTTTTAAAGAAGTCTAGAGATTCCAAAAGATTGAGGAGAGCTTTTATTGGGTCAAATGGGACTTGGCTTTACCTTATATGGTGCATTCTTGCATAGCTTGATGTTCTAATTTATAAAAGGGTTAGAGCAAGAGAGGAGAGTGATCTTATGGCTTAACACAAAGAATAGGTGAGATAAGGGGAATTAAGCCTAGTTATTATAAGATCAAGCTCTTAGGATTTCCTTAAGAATTCCAGTAAGGCCTGGGAATACTCTAGAGTAAACCAGAGATTCAGAGGGTAAGCTGAAAAGCTTAGTTAGAGTAAGAATAAAGTCAAGATGGGGGTGTTTTCATCAATATTTGAACTCCCATACTACATACAGAAGTTACAGTACTTATAGTACCAGAGTAGTGAAAGGTTTAAGTGAGAAAGGGAGATATGACTGGAGTTGTCTTAGAAGTGAGGGAAAATGCCAATGCCTCTTGGAAATAAATAAAGATGTCAGAGATAACAGTGTCAAGACATGTCAGTCTGAAATTAAAGGGTAGCAAGAAGAAGTAAGAGTTAAAATAGGAATAAGAAAGGAACAAGAGTAGAAGAAAGTGTGGAGCTGGAACAGAATAGCTTGCAGAGGATGAAGTAAGAACTAAGATGTATTAGATAACTGGAAATAGAAACAAGGCTAAAGTTGGAATTAGAATGGAGAGGGAACAGAAAGTTGGAGCAACTATATTAATACTTGTATGGAAGAACATAGGCACAACTGGAGTGGAATGGAGTAGTAAAAGAAGGACTGGAGATGCATGGAGGGAATCAAGGATTTACATAGCTTACTAATATTATATTTCACATTCCAGACTCTAATTTTAACTTAGTCCTTAACTATTCTTTACACTTTGCACTAGCCAGTAAGCTATACTAGTTCTTGATTCCCTTCATGTACCTCTGGCCTTTCACTACTACTCTATTCTACTCCAGTTATGCTTATGCTTTCTCTGCACTAGCAACACTACAGCTGCTTCAATCCTTTGATCTATTTTCACTCTATTTTGATTTTAGCTTTCTCTTATTTTCAGTTATTTAGTACAACTTTGTTTCTACCTTGTCCTCTTCAGACTGTTCCATTTAAACTTCACACATTCTCCTGCTCTTGCTTTTTTCACTTCTCTGTTTCAACTCTTATATCTTCTTACCATCTTTCAGTTTCAGTCTGACATGCCTTGATGCTGTTATTGCTGATATCTTTATTTGTCTTCAAGATGCATTGGCATCTGCCCTTGCTTCTGAGATAACTCCAGTCTTATCTCTCCTTCTTGCTTAGACTCTTTGCTACTTTGGAACTATAAGTACTGTAACTTCTATATAGTACTAAAACAGCAACTACCATCCTATCATCATGACTTGGTGCTGAGCTGGTAAGCATGACTAGCAACTTAGCAATGGCTTTGAACTAGAGCAAAAGAGAACTAGGCAAGATGAAAAAAAAAATTAGGGCCTTATATAAAGTAAAAGCTCAAGTGTGCAAGACTAGAGAAATTTAGCTTAAGCCAGCCCTTTATATATGCTACAGGGATGTGCACAGACCATGTTCCTATAGTTTGCCCTAACCTATGCTACAGTAAGCTAATCAAGTATCTTAGCAGTGCCTTATGGTAGCTGCCAGGTAATAACATTATATTCTAGAACATTCTAGACTAAGATATGTGAAGGTGTGAAAGAGTAAAGAGGTGAAAGAGTGAAGTGATAAGTGTTACCATGGTCATGTAATATAACATGTAAAGAGTCAGTAAAAATACAAAGAGGGTAAAAATAAAGAAAAAAGAGAAAATAAATTATAACAAGTACTATAGTTTAAATATCAACAAAAACATCCCCATTTTGAGTTCATCCTTACTCTGACTAAGCTTTCAAGCTTACTCTCTGTGTTATGGTTCAAGCCTAACACAACGGTCTCACGTGACCATGGGAACTGTGGAGCATGGGATGCGCTGGTCATGTGATCAGTTGCACATGATTGTGCAAATGAGTTGCCTAATAAGGCAAACCCTAGGCTAAGGCTAAGTCCTATATTCAGAGTATTCCCTTGCATAAGGTATTGGTCACATGATGTGGTAGAGCTCAGATGAGATCCAGATCTTCTGATGATATCTGATCTCATGATCCAGATTAGGATCTGATCTGTGGCAGAGATCCAGATTGGATCTCCTCAGCCTCTAGGCAGCCATGCTGCAATCATTGATCCATTCCTGTGCGCTTTTATTCTCCCACATCCTCATGATGTGGTTCCTCTTCCATTCCTATCCCTTGATCCATGAGGCCACTGCCTCACTCCTCACTGTCGCCCCATGTTCTCCTTCTCATATATCTATTAGAGGCAAGAGCTACTTTAGCTATTGGTGTCCACAGATAGCACTCTTTAGGGTAGATCTTCTGTACATGGTCTGTGCACAGACCTTGACAATATATAAGGCAGGAGGTGCAAGCTGGGATTCCCCAGTCTTGCTCTCTTGACCTCTAGGCTGGTTATACAGTCTGAACATTCAGTACTGCTGGCTAAGGGTTTATACAAGGGCCCATCACTCATTCTTTCTCTATTTGCCTAGTTGGGGGCCACTAGCACAAAAGCCCTAGCAGTTATCAAGGACAGATCAGGAGCATCCACCAAGGTAGACTCAAGTATCAAGGAGTAGCAGGTAGTCTCCCACTTCACTCTGAATCTCTGATTTACTTCAGAGTAACTTCAGGCCTTAATAGAATTCTTAAGGAAATTCTAAAGGCTTGTTCTTATTATAACTAGGCTTGATACTCCTTATCTCACCTGTCCTTCATGTTAAGCCATGAGACTGCTCTCCTTTCTTTCTCTAACTCCTTTGTAAATCAGAACATTGGATTATGCAAGGGCATATTACATAAGATAAAATCAAGTCCTATCTAATTCAAAAAAAGCTCCCCTTAACCTTTTGGAATCTCTGGACTTCTTCAGAAGTCCCTGGAGCTATGCCCTTACCTACAGGTTGAGCATCATTAGTAGGCTTAATTCAGAAGTTTATTTTAGAGCTTGTCCTTATTATTACCCTAAATTCTAATAGTATCTTGCATTTAGAGTTTACTCTTCTAGTCTCTTTACAGCCTAGCAGCATGCTTGGCTTAGAAGATCCTTCTGTACCCCCAGGATTAGCTCTGACAATGAAGCAACTAGATTGCTATTTATTATAATGTTTTTTTTTTTTTCATTTTCATCAACTTTTCACTTTTTACTCTAACTTTTTACAAGTCACATCACATGACCCTGAGAACCCTTTGCCTTTCACATTTTCACCATTTTACCACTTCACATATTTACAGTCTAGACTGGTCTAGGTTATAATGTCATATCTTATGGCTAGCACATGTTTAACTTAGTCAGATGCTTTTCTTCTGTCATTGGTTGGCTGACTGCTTGGTGGTTTAGGGTAGGCCAGATCTACATGGTCTGTGCACATCCTTGTACAGTATATAAAGGCTCAGTCCTTAGCCTGGGTTTTCCCAGTCTTCTGCATTTAAGCTTTACTGTTTTATATAAGTTACTTAATTTATACTATTTTCCTCTTGCCTAGTTCTAGTTGACCTAGTCAAAGTCAACTCTAGTCATCAGAGCACCCATCAGGATAGAAATAGCAGTTCTTATTCTTTTTCAGCTTAATGCATTGTCTATGTATTTTACTGTTAGTTATAACTCTCAGTAGTTTTGGCAACTGGCAAGCACTAAGTGCAAAGCACCAAGTAGATGCTGGATTAGAATTGGGCCTGGAATGTGGAATATAATATCTAGTCTTTATATAGTGCTGCTGCCTTATATTCCAGTGTTTCTGGCTTATCTCTTCATTTACCTAGTTAAAAGCTACAAGTACAAAAGCCCTAGTCCAGACTTTGAAATAGCATTCACCTAAGATAGATGAAAATAAGGTACCCTTACAAGATAGAAGAATCAGCACAATATTGACAATGTTATGTCAAGATAAAACTAAAAGGTAATAGAAACCAATAAGAAGGAAATAGGAAACAGAAAGAGGAAAAGAGAATGGAGTAACTACAGAATTATATCAGAATAATATGGAGTTAATGTGTACAAAGTTATAAGTATTTTTAGATAGCAAGAGATAAAAGATAAAGGAAACTAGATAACATATAGCTTTCTGAGAATAAAAGCAACTGGAGTTGCATTAGAGATAGAATGAAGTTGGCTTGGTGGCATGGGATATAACAGAAGGTTACTATAGTCAAGGAGTTTTATCTTCAATATCTAAATAAGCCTGAATCATTTCTTATTTGGCTAAATGAGTTTTTCTTGTTAAGATTAATAACTTAAATTTACAGAGTTATCTATTTACTCACTATTATAATTTTGATGACTAATAAGAGCAATAAGGAAGCAACAGGTGAGAAACACACTTCTAATCTCTAAATTGGGCTAGACAAGAAGAAGATCTTAGAAGTATTGGAGACTAAGAAAATTGTTATAACTTTAACTTGTAAAAAGAGCTAAAAAAAGCAATGGAAAAGATGGAATGCAGGGAAACACTAATCACATAGGGACTAGGGCAATGATAAGGAAATATGACTCAGAGATGAGTTTAGAGACTAAGGGAGCAGATAGGAGAAGCCAGAAAAGGCTAGTAATACAAGTGCTTAAGTTCAAGAAGATTTGGCATTGGCCCAGCCACTATATTATTACCTGGATATTGCACAGCTTTGGCCATGCAATATACCTAAAGTATTACATGTGCTAAAATATGCTAGTATAAAGTAAAAAGGACAAAGAAAATGTTATGGTTCCAATCTAACACAATGGTTTTACATAACCATGAGAACTGTAGAGCATGTGATGTGACTGGTCATGTGCCAGGAGCACGTGATCATGTAAACAAGCTTTCTTATCAAGGAAACCCTAGGCTATGGTTTGAGTTTCTTTTAGAGTTCCCATGCATAGATATTGGATCACTGATGTGGCAGATCTCAGATAAAATTGAGATCAGCAGATCTGTGGCAGAGATTTAGATAGATCTCCTTAGCCTTATGGCAGCCATGCCTGATTCATATCCATGAGTCCTTGCCCCTTCCCTTCCATTCTTCCACATCCTTATGGTGTGGCTTCTCCTCTCCATCCCTTATCTGTGAGGCCACTGCCTCACTCCTACCTCATGCCCCATGCATGTCTTACTATATCTATACTTAGGGTCTAGAGCTACTTATGCTATTGGTGACCATAGATAGTACACATTAGGGTAGGCTTCTAGTAGATGGTCTGTGTGCAGATCCCTGCAATATATAAGGCTAGAAGTGTAGACTGGGGAAACCCAGCTTTGCTCTCTTAGATTCTAGGCTTACACTTATACTTCTGATCTCAGCACCTGACCCCCAAGGGGGGGGTCCCCATTGAGCTCTCATAAGGCAACAGCCCACAGGGTTTATACCAGGAGCTTAGTCCTATCAAGGACAAGCCTAGTTAGGGGCCACTAGCACAAAAGCCTCATTAGTTCTCAAGGCATAGAAAGGAGCATCCCCCAGGAAGACATGAGTACCAAGGCAGGATGGGTAGTCACCCATTACAGAAAATGCTAAGTAAAAGAAGTTATAATAGGGATTACTTTAAATAGCCAAGAAAGGCATATGTTACAAGTGCTTAAGTCTATAGGACTTCAGATACCCAGATGCTCTATTATAACTACAGTACACAAACCAATACAAAGTAGCTATAATAAAATAAACTCCAAAAACTAAAGGTAATTAAGAATAAAAGAAAGGGAAAATCAAACCTGAAGCAGAGGCTTCTAGAATTGTCCATGAGAGTTGGCCAAGGAGTTGGCTAAACATTTTTAAGAACTATAACACTTACAGTCTTTTTCTTTATATTCTCTTCAATGTTCCTTTTAGCTCCCAGCTGTTATGATTAATCCCCATTTCTTTTCCTTTTCCATTTTAACTTCTGATTTTTGTGCATTTAACATGCTTTCTTGTTATGTTCTGGAACCTTTAAACTTCTTTGTTTTAGAACATTCCTTTACTTAGCAGCTATTACTCAAAGTCTGCTTCTTTCACATTTAATTCATTTCCACATAAATCACTTACTTAGCCATAGGTTATCATCTTTAACTCATTCAACTGAGTCTGAACCTTATCTCTAGTAGTACAAGTAGTGTACTTTGTCTCTCCTGTTCCTTACACTACTTCTGCCTTATTCTACCTGTTATGGGTACTCTCCATAGTCTTCTTCAACAACACCTTGGTGAGCGCCTTCCTGTAGCTGCTAGGGCTTTTGTACTAGTGGCCCCAAACTAGGCAAAGGGAGAGTCGGAGCCAACCCTAGAGAGCTCAGGGGAATCCCTTAAGAGGGATAGCCAGGAGATCATAGAGATCTCTTGTGTAATCTCAGCTAAGAGACAAGAGAGTAAGACTAAGGAGACCTCAGCTTACCACTCCCTGCCTTATATATTGCTGGTCTAGGTGCATGGACCAACTACAGGGAGCCTACCCTAATGCTAGCTATCTATGGTCACCAATAGCCTAAGTAGCTCATCTCTATAATAGATAAGGGAATTCATGGAGCATGTGGTAGGAGTGAGGCAAGGGCCTCGCAGATACAGGATGGAGAGGAGAAGCCACACCATGAGGATGTGGGAGAATAGAAGGGGAGGCACAGGAAGAGATCTATAAATATGGCAAGGCTGCCTAAAGGCCGAGGAGATCCCATCTGGATCTCTGCCACAGATTAGATCTGGATCTCATCTGAGATCTGCCACATCATGTGACCAATACCTTGTGCTGGGGAATACTCATAGGTTGGACTAGTAACTCTAGCCTAGGGCTTGCCTTGTATGGAAGCTCATTTGCACAATCATGTGCAACTGATCATTTGACCAGCGCATCACATGCTCTACAGCTCTCACAGTCACGTGCGACTGTCGTGTTAGGCTTGCACCATAACACTACCTTATTTTTCTTTGAATCACCAGCATATTGAGTCTCTAGCTTGTGACTCTTTATTAGCAGGCATTAACTTAGTCCTTAACAAGTCCAGTGTCCTTATTTCATCCCCAACCCTTACCAAGGAACATATAATGCCATTTTATATTTGCACCATTACTTCAGATCCAAGGCTGACTTTTGTTGAGCCTTATTATTAGCCCTAGCTTTAAGCTTTAAGGGCTATTTAATCCCTATTCAGGCCTAGTGTAACAAAAAAAGTAGCATTCACTTATTGTGGCTATCATTGTCATAGTTCCATTACTATTCTATTCAAAATCCCATTGTTTCTTAATATCCTCTGAGGAAAGCCTAGAACTCAACCCATGGAGGATTCTCCTGACTTTTCTAAAACAGAAGAACCCTCAAACCCCCACTCTAGTTTCCCAGAAGATAATCTTTGTAATCTTTTCCTCCTCTTTACAAAAGACCAAGAACAAGATTATACTGTTATACATGAACTCTCTTTTTCTCTACAGATTCATTAAGAATTCACTTTCACTTTCCCCACCCTCACCAGATGCTGCCCCCTCTTTTCACTTCCTCTGAAATCTTTCCTTTTTCCCAAAATGTCTGACTTTTCTGCTCCCACCAAACCCACAGAGCTCTGCCTTGGTGCCTCCGAATATTATGATGGTGACTGAAGCAAGGCAGAAGCCCATCTGAACTCTGTCCAGTTTTATCTTTTTACAAATGCTGCAGTCTACAACTCTGATAAGAAAAAGATCACATTTACCCTTTCATATATAATCAAAGGCCCTGTTCTCCTCTAAACAACCACCTACTGTAAAATTTGCATTTCCAGCATGGTAGTAGCTATGGAGTCCTTTAGCAACTTTATCAAGGCATTTAATACCTTCTTCAAACAACAAGATACTACTGCTTCTGCAATTCACTGGCTTGCCAACACATAAATACACAAGAACAAGAAAGGCAAGTGAATTCCCTTTCTTATAGCACTACAGAGTTCCAGAGCCATGCAGTCTTGGCCAACATTAAGGATAACAAGATCCTAATTATCTACTATGAAGTCAAAATTCCCCTCTGGCTATTCCATTGAATTTAGAACCTAAATAAACTCCCCATAACCATAGAAACCTGGTATAAAAAAGCTATTCATTTCCAGGGAAACTTCAACCATGCCAAGCTCACTAACCAATGTTGCAAGAACCCTAGAACCCATGTTTGAACTCCCAGCAACCTCCTGACTACCCCTTGGATTGAAAAAGACCTGAATGCCATGGATATTGACTTAGTTAAGCTAAGTGAACTAATACCCCAGGAAAGAAAATAATGTTTCAAACTCAGTATCTGTCTCCAGTGCAGAAAACCAGGCCATAATGTGGCCTCCTGTTCAAAAATTTGTTCTCTACCTACCAACAATGCAACCAATTCCCCAGTGAGGAAATTAGTTAAAAAGGTCACTGCTAAAGAAGAAATAACCAAGATTAAAGAGGTTAGTAACAAAGAACCAGATATTGACAGAGTTGAGTTGAATTTTTGAATCAGAGTATCTCCTCTACATAAGGTGCTTTTTTTCTCTTCTGCATACCTGTACTTGTATTCTTATCTAGAAGATGTTATAATTGATCTCTTTCTTTTCCTCTCTTGCCCTAGATTCTGAATTTCATGCATCTCTGATGCTCTCTTGTGCATTCTGGAATATTCAAATTTTATTTGTTTCAGAACATTTTCTTAGTCAGCAGATATTACTCATAGCCTGCTTCCATCACATTTCATTTATTTCCACATTGTTATGGTTCCAACCTAACACAACAGTCTCACGTGACTGTGAGAGCTGTGGAGCATGTGATGTGACTGGTCATGTGCCAGGAGCACATGATTGTGTGAACAAGTAGCCTTACAAGGCAAACCCTAGGCTAAGGCTAAGTCCTAATTCAGAGTATTCCCTGGCATTAGGTATTGGTCACATGATGTGGCAGATCTCAGATGAGATCCAGATCTTCCAATGACATCTGATCTCTTGATCTAGATTAGAATCTGATCTGTGGCAGAGATCCAAATGGAATCTCCTAGGCCTTATGATGGCCATGCCCATTTCATTGATCTATACCAGTGCCCTTCCATTCCACCCACATCCTCATGGTGTGGCTTCTCTTCCATTCCCTTCCCTTGATCCATGAGGCCACTGCCTGTAATGGGTAACTACCCATCCTAGCCTTGGTTCTCAAATCACCTTGGTAAGCACCTTGTGCCTTGAATATCTGCTAGGGCTTTTGAGCTAGTGGCCCCTAACTAGGCAGTATAAAGAAAGAGTGAGCCAAACCCTAGAGAGCCTTAGTGGATTCCCTTCTTGGGAATAAACTGAGAATCATAGAGATCTCCTGTGTAATCTCAGCTAAGAGACAAGAGAGTGAGACTGAGAGAACCTTAGCTCACCACTTCCTGCCTTATATATTGTCAGGGCCTGTGCACAGACCAAGTACAGGGAGCCTACCCTAATCTATGCTATCTATGTAAACCAATAGCCTAAGTAGCTTGTACCTCTTTGTAATAGATAAGGGAATGCATGGATCATGTGTGATGGGTAAGGCAGTGGCCTTGCAGATACAGGATGGAGGAGAGGGGCTACCACACCATGAGGATGTGGGTGGAATGGAAGCACACTGGTATTAATCTATGAAAGCAGCATGGCTGCCTGGAGGCTGAGGAGATCGCATCGATCTCTGCCACAGATCCAGATCCTAATCTCCAAGGAGATATCATCAGCATCTGATCTAAGATCTCATCTGAGATCCAGCCACGGTCACATGACCTAAATCTAAGTGCTGGGGAATACTCTGAATAGAACTCTGACCTTAGCCTAGGATTTGCCTTATAAGGCTGCTCATTTGCATGATCACGTGCTCTGAAGACTTTCATGATTACATGTGACTGTGTGTTAGGCTGGAGCCATAATACTGCCTCACTCCTCATTGCTACCCCATGTTCTTCCTTCATATATCTATTTAGAGGTAGAAGCTACTTTAGCTATTGGTGCCCATAAATAGCACACTTTAGGGTAGATCTCCTGTACATGGTCTGTGCACAAACCTTGACAATATATAAGGCAGGGGGTGCAAGCTGGGGAAACCCAGTCTTGCTCTCTTGACCTCTAGGCTAGATCTACAGCATTGATTTTAGGTCTTGATCCAAGAAGGATCCCATCTCTGCTCTCATTTGCTGTCTGGCTTTCTGGTTTATACAAGAGCCCAGGATCTCACTACTTTCTCTTCATTGCCTAGTTAGGGGCCACTAGACCAAAAGCCTCAGCAGTTATCAAGGACAGACTAGAAGCATCCACCAAGGTTAACTCGAATATCAAGGCAGGACAGGTAGTTATCCATATTAATTTCCACTACTGTAGATGGATGGTATGAGAGAGCCATATATTTTCAAGGAACTTCAGAATATGCCAAGCTTACCAAGCTCTGCCAAAAACATGAGATTCTTGTCTGGGTCCCTATCTACCCAGCAATCCCTTGGGCTAAAAAAGATCTAAATGCCATGGACATTAACTCTGTTTAACTTACTAAACTTATTCTTCAGGAATAAGAACAATGCTTTAAGCTTAGTCTCTGCCTCTAATGCAGGAAATCCAGATATAACACAATATCCTGCCCCAATCAATACCCCTCAGCCACATTCAACTCTATCACCATTCCAGTCAAGAAATCTGTTAAGAAGATCTCTGCTTAAGAAAAGCTAAAGAAGATCAAAGAGGTTAGTGACAAAAAATTAGAAGTGGGCAGAGTTAAGTTGGATTTTTGAAGTAAAGTACCTCCCCTAAGCAAGATGCTCCCTTCCTCTTATGCACACCTGTACTTGTATTATCTTCTAGAAAATCAATAAGAATCTCCATACAAGTGTTTTCCTTTATATGTCTGAGACTAGTCATAGATGCCTTTGCTTTCATTAATAGTGGAGTGCAAATCAATTGCATTAACTGGGAATTTGTCTCCCATCACAAATTTCCTTGCATCCAACTCCCTACTCCCCTCAACATCTGAAATATTAACTTCTCCCTAAACAAGAAGGGTTGTATTACCCACATGTGTGCCATACTTTTTTGACTAGAAGGAGTAACCCACTTGGTTTCCTGCCATATCTTGGCATGTGGCAGGGAAATTCTAATTCTAGAACTCCCATGGCTCCAGGCCATGAACCCCAGTGTTGATTGGATGGCCAACTCACTTACCATTCTCTTCACCCTTGACCAGTCCAAAGAACTCTATCATTTTAAAGCTGCCCAGCCTACCCTCAGACAACACTGCACCAGGGAAGTAACCCTTCCTGATGACAAACACCTAGTATGCTACCTCAATAGAAAATTCTTCAACCACTTTATTGATGATGTCCTCTATAAGTGGCATTTCTTTCAAGTTATTAACACATATTCTGCATACCTCCCCTCTGTGACAGTAGCAAAGCTTACTACCTCTATGGAACTTGCCATAGAAGTCAAGGAAATCAAGCATAAGATTATCCTGTTCCCTGAATACCAGCAATTTGCCACTATCTTTACTAACTCCTTCAAGATCCTACACAAACTCCTGCCCACCAGACCCTATGATTATGAAATTAACCTCAAGAAAATCTTCATATCCAAGATTGGAAAGGTCTATTCTCTATCTGTCCCTAAATGCCAAGTAACCAAGGAGTTCATTGAAGAGAACCTCCATACTGACAAGATTCACCCATTTAACTTCACCCATGTTTCTTTCTTTTTTTTTGTTAAGAAGAAGAATGGCAAACTCTGCCTATATCAAGACTACAGATACCTCAATAAACATACTGTTTGAGATGCCTACCATCTCCCCCTTATTTCCGACCTTATTAACAAGCTTTATGAAGCATAGCCTTGTACCAAGTTCAATGTTTAATGGGGATACAACAACATTCAAATCAAAGATGGACATCAATGGAAAGCTGCCTTTATCACTCATTAAGACCTCTTCAAACCCACAGTAATATTTTTCAGTCTAAATAACTCACCTGCCACCTTCCAGCATTTTATAAATAACTTCTTTCACAATATTGTTGCAAACCTTGCAATGACCACTTTCATTCTCACGTGATTGTGGGAATCCCAACCCTTATCAGGCTAAACCCTAACATAGGATTTGGCTTATACTATACGAGTATCTTCTAAGGTTAGTGGCCATGAGGCACATCTAGGGATTTTCCCTGGAACTTCCCCGGATCTCCCCGATCTCGGATCTGACCATCTCCGTGGATCTGACAGATCTGCCAAGGTGATCTCATCTGTGGATTGAGATCCCCATCCTCATTGTGTCCATGCCTCTTCCCTTCCATTTCCCCACATCCATTCATACCCGATCCATGCATTTACCTCACGGCCTACATGAGTACGCTTTATATGCTATAGGCTGGCTTACTGTACAACTTTAGGGTAGACACCAATGTACATGGTCCGTGCACTCCTTAGAGTAGTATATAAAGGGCCGGCTAAGAGTGCTAAAGTCCTCAGACTTTATCACTTGCAGCATAGGCTAGTATTAGGCTTTAGAGAAAGCTCTTCTCAGGGATCCAGGCCCTTCAAGGCAGAGAATCTTCAGGAAGCTCGAGTCCGCATCTCATCCGTGTCCTCCTTGTAGTTCATCACTCAGTTCACTCCTCGGTTGCTCCACATCTGAGCCTCCACATTTAGGTTTTCCTCAGTGTTCCTCCTCTTCATCTTCAGCTAGATGTAGCCTCTGGATTCCAGAGTCGTAACAAATATAATCACAGAAGGATGGATTGTTATTTATATGGATGACCTTATCTTCTTTTCAGACACTGACATACACAAAGCCCATATCTTCTGCATGCTACAATGCATGGCAGACCTTGATCTCCACTTAAAACTGGAGAAATGCACCTTTATCTTATTCAAGGTTGAATACTTAGGAATGGTGGTTTGCCCCAGTGAACTTGCCATGAACCCCATCAAACTTAATGGAATTGTCAAGTGGCCCACTCCCCAGAAAGTCAAGGATGTCCATTCCTTTCTGGATTTCACTAACTTCTACAGATGATTTATCCTCAACTACTTATCCATTATCTGCCTTTACCTTGGCCTCACCAAGAAGAGGGCTTCTTGGTCCTGGACTTCAGCCTACCAGGAATCCTTTAATTCCCTCAAGATCCTTTTCCTTTCATAACCCATCCTCCAACTCCCTGACCTCTCCCATCCCTTTGCCATTACCACAGATGTCTCCACCTATGTATTCAGTGGCATTCTTCTTCAGATGGATTCAAATGGAGACTGGTACCCCTGTTCCTATTTATTCCAGATGTTTTCCACTGCTGAGTGAAACTATGACATCTATGATTGCAAACTTCTTGCAATCATCTGTGCTCTCAAGACCTGGCAACAATACCTCCAAGAATGCCCTTATATCATCCAGGTTTTTACTGACCATAAAAACCTTACCTACTTTCATGCCCCACAGACTCTCAACTGCCATCAAGCCTGGTGGCTCCTTAACCTCATAGACTTTGACATTCAGCTTTACCATATAGCTAGTTTCTCTCTTGCTGATCCCAATGCTCTTTTCTATTGCCTAGATCTCTGTCCCTCAGATTCCACTGACAATTTGTCAGTCACTGCCCTCCCTAAGTATCTATTCTGTTACATTATTGATATGATCCTCTCCACCCACATCCACAAACATGTGAAAACCAATTCCCTCTATCTATCTCTTCTTTACAAATGAAATGACCCCATGCACCCTGACCTCTGCAAATGTGTTGCTGATTGGAAACTTCATGACAATCTTCTCACCTACCAGAATCACATCTATGTTCCCACCAACAAATCCCTTATTAGTCCACCCTCTGCTGCTATTATGATCACCCTCTCACCAGTTACTCTGGCTACCTCAAGACCCTACAACTAGTCAAACAAGAGTTCTGGTGACCTGGCATGGTTATCTATGCCTACTGCTTTATTAAAGGTTGCATCACCTGTCAACAAAACAAAGTCAATATCCACTTTTCTGTCCCTGCTCTCTTCCCTATCTGCTCCATCACAACCCACCCCTTTCAGATAATCTCCTGTAACCTTATCACAGATCTCCCCCTTTCTGATGATTATGATTCCCTATTGGTTGTGGTCAACCACAGGCTTACAAAGGGGGGTAATTCTATGTCCAACTAAGAAAACTGCCACTGCTTAAGAGTATTGCTACCCTCTTCTTTCACAAAGTCTACCTTCAATTTGATCTTTATGACAAAATCATCTCAGACTGAGGCCCCCACTTTGCCTCTGCCTTTGCAAAGGAGCTTGGTGTTATACACTAGCACTACTTAGCTGGGGGCTATTTTTCATTCTTACTCTAAGCTAAGTTCTCTTTACTCTTTACTATTTTTAACTGCTTTCTTTGATCTCATCTTATCTCATTTTATATCTTATCATGCCATGAGGTTAGATCTAGCCTGATCTAGCCTTTGCACCTCATATAGCATAGCCTTTTGCCTCATTGTAGCCTAGACTTTCTCTGATGTCATGGCCTAGCCCTCTGATATTATATCTTACCTTTGCCTTGCTTTCTTTTACTAATTACTTCCTATTTGCCATTGGTTCCTATTTAGTTTCCCTTTTCCCTATCTTTTTATTTAGCATTGTTCTTTGTACACCAGCTATCTTATGTATTTCTCATGGCCTGGTCCATGCATACTTTGTAGCAATATATAAAGGGGCAAGAGCATAGACTGGTTTTCCAGTCTAGAGCACTTGTTTACCTTGTTTCCTAGTGCCTTCTCTAAACTGCCATTCTTTTGTCCCTTCAGTTTTGAATATGCCCCAAGGTGGTTTTCTCTTGCTGTTGGTCTAGATCCATAACACTTGATAAACTCCTGAATTATAACCTCTCCCTCTTCACCATGTACTATCTCCAATCTGATGGAAAAACTAAACAAGTTAACCAGGAACTTAAAGCTTATCTCCATATCTTTTATGGAGCAAATTCTTCAAATGGGCAGAGCAAATCTCCCATGTAGAATTTGTCCACAATTGCAATTCTTACTTCATCACCAGCCAATCCCCACTCTATCTTATGATGGAATATAAACCCCATATCCTTCTCTTGGTAACCTCTGAGACCCTTATGCCTGCTATTGCTAACAGACTAAAGAATCTAATAGCAGCCAGAGATAAAGCCCTCATAGTCCACAATCTTGCCCATTAAACTATGGCATCTTACATTTGCTTTAAGTTTACTCCTTTCACCAAAGGGTCTAAAGTCTGGCTTAAGACCAGAAATCTTGTTACGACTCTGGAAACCAGAGGCTACACCTAGACTATGAGTGGAAGAGGAGAAACATGAAGAGAAATCCTGATGGAGGCTCAGATGTGGAGCAACCAAGGAACTGCCTAGAGAGTGTGACGAGGAGAATGCATATGAGACTTGAACTCAAGCTTCCTAGATTCCTAACCTTCCTTGAAGGGCCTGGTTTCCTGAGAAGAGCTTTACTAAGCCTAATGACCTGAGGTACTAAAGTGATAAAGTCTGAGGACTTTACCACCCTGACCTGGGCCTTTATATATTGCTCCCTGAAGGGCATGAACCATGTAACTAATGCCTACTCTAAGTATCATACAGTAAGCTGGCCAATGGCATAAAGGGAGAACTTGTGTAGGCTGTAAGGAATATGCATGGGGCGGATATGAAGAGTGAGGCAAGGGCCTCTGTGGCAGAATGGAAGAGGAGAGGCATGTGGTACGTGAGGACAGGGATCTCAATCCACAGATGAGATCACCTTGGCAGATCTGTCAGATCCACAGAAATGGTCAGATCTTAGATCAGGGAGATCTTGGGAAGATCCAGGGAAGATCCCTAGATGTACCTCGTGACCACTAACCTTAGAGATACTCATAGAAATATGCCAGATCCTAAGTTAGGGTTTAGCCTGATAAGGGATGGGATTCCCACGATCACATGAGAATGAAAGTGGCCATTGCATGATTTGCAACAAATCTCAAATGCTTCATTATTTACCTCATGTTACATATCTAGCAAATACAACAGTTTACAGCACATGACTGTGAGAACTGTTGAGCATGTGATGTGAATGGTTGCATAGTCATGTGACCAGGAGCATGTGATCATGTGAACAAGTTGCCTTACAAGAATAACCCTAGGCTAAGGCTAAGTTCTTATTATCAGAGTATTCCCCTGCACAAGATATCAGTCATATGATGTGGCAGATCTCAGATGAGATCTAGATCCAGTATCCGATGATATCTGATCTCATGATCTAGATTAGGATCTGATCTGTGGCAGAGATCCAGATAGATCTCCTCAGCCTTATGGTGGTCATGTCTTATTCATATCTGAGAACTAGTGTGCCTTCTATTCCCCCATATCCTCATGGTGTGGCTTTTCTTCCATTACAACCCCTTGATCCATGAGGCCACTGCCTCACTCCTCATATCTGCCCCATGCATTCTCCTCTCCTATTTAATAGAGCCAGTACTGCTATTGGTGTCCCTAGATAGCATAGGTTAGGGTAGGCTCCCTATACTTGGTCTGTGTGCAAGCACTGGCAATATATAAGGCAGGAGGTGCAAGCTGGGGAAACCCAGTCTTGCTCTCTTGACCTCTAGGCTGGTTATACAGACTAAACTACTCAGTGCTGCTGGCTAGGGTTTACACAAGGGCCCAGGAACTCATTCATTCTCTATTTGCCTAGTTAAGGGCCACTAGCATAAAAGCCCTATCAGTATTCCAGAACAGGTTAGAAGCATCCACAAAGGCCATCTCAAGTATCAAGGCAGGACAGTAGTTACTGTTTTACCCCAAGTTTGCATCCAAATATGAAGAATCTTTCACTATCATAAAGATATTATTCTCTATACTCTATTATCTCTATCTTCCCACTTTCTGGAAGATCCACCCAATCTTTCATGCTTTTCTGTTATTACCTTATTGCAAAAATGATGTCCATGGAAGCAATTTCCCTGCATTACCCCTGAATCTTGTAAAAGGCCAAAAAAAATATAAAGTCAAGTGAGTATTAAAACATTGCAGCTTATCTTCCTTCTATTCCTTCCTAATCTGATAGAAGGATTACTTAGAAGAAAAAGACTTATGAAAACCTAAGTTCAATTTCTGCAATGCCTCCAAACTCATTGAGGCATAAAAATATCTTTATTCCCTTTTTCCTTTTTCCTTAGCTCCCCCATAACCTTGCAAACCACTCCAACATCCCAAGAAACCCAAGCACTAACAATATCCTACAATTTCACCTACCACTTCTGCTTTATCCCTAACTTTACCATAGATCCAGTCTCCACTACCCTCACCTCTGCCTCTGCCTCCACTGCCCCACCTACTCTAGTTTATCAACTGTTTCCAGTCTGTACCCATATTACATCTTGTTACAGCTCCAGCCTAACACGACGGTGTCACGTGACCATGGGAACTGTAGAGCACGAGATGCGCTGGTCATGTGATCAGTTGCACGTGATCGTGCGAACGAGTTGCCTAATAAGGCAAACCCTAGGCTAAGGCTAAGTCCTTTATTCAGAGTATTCCCTTGCACAAAAGTATTGGTCACATGATGTGGCAGATCTCAAGATGAGATCCAGATCTTCCGATGATATCTGATCTCTTGATCTAGATTAGGATCTGATCTGTGGCAGAGATCCAGATTGGATCTCCTTGGCCACCAGGCAGCCTTGCTACTTTCATTAACCTATTCCTGTGCGCTTCCATTCTCCCACATCCTCATGGTGTGGCTTCTCTTCCATTCCTATCCCTTGATCCATGAGGCCACTGCCTCACTCCTCATTGTTGCCCCATGTTCTCATTCATATATCTATTTAGAGGTCAGAGCTACTTTAGCTATTGGTGTCCACAGATAGCATCTTTAGGGTAGATCTTCTGTACATGGTCTGTGTGCAGACCCCTGACAATATATAAGGCAGGAGGTGCAAGCTGAGGTTTCCTCAGTCTTGCTCTCTTGACCTCTTGGCTGGTTATACAGTCTGATCTACTCAGCACTGCTGGCCTCTGGTTTATACAAGAGTAGTGGTCTCACCTCACTTTCTCTCAATACCTAGTTCAAGGCCACTAGCACAAAAGCCTCAGCAGTTGTCAAGAATAGACTAGGAGCATCCACCAAGGCAGACTTGAGTATCAAGGAGTAACGGGAAGCTTCCATTTCATCTGTTTTTGCATGTTCTAAGCTTTCCAATTACCCTTTACAAGTTTCCATTTATTAAGTTCACCATGGTTATTTACCAGAGTCAAATCCACCAAAGAAGTCTTTAGTGAGTTTGTTGGTGTTCTACAACTGTCACAAGCATTTAATAGAGTTCATATAATCATTACATTCAGAGAAACCTCAGCAGATCTATAAACTGCTTCAGAGTAGAAGTTGCCAGAACTTTTTAATTAAATCTGCACTCTAAGATGTCTTTAGAGCTAGAATAAGAATTATTGTTTTGTTAAGTATCTTATTTTCAGAGTTTCTAAGACTGAAATGAAAGTCACACTTGGTTGAGCATCCCAGTTTTGGTTGTTCAGAGTCCCCAGTATATTTTCTTAGAATAGTGATTACCATTTCTTTATTTTAATTCTACAAGTTTGCCTATCTGGCTAAAAGAGAGTTTGGCAGAGTTCAAACAAACTGTCCTGAGTTCCCTTTTTTACTGGTCTTTTTTCTATCCAACTCAATATTGCCAATAAACACATTCTAACATCTAAATTCCTCTTCTCAAATCTCTCTAAAACTACCATAGTCAGTTTTTGTTATATATCTAGTGAACACAATGGTTCACAGCACATGACCATGGGAACTGTTGAGCACATGATGCAAATAGTTGCATAGTCATGTGACCAGGAGCACATGATCATGTGAATGAGTTGCCTTACAAGGATAACCCTAGGCTAAGGCTAAGTCCTATTTATCAGAGTATTCTCCTGCACCAGATATCAGTTACATGATGTGGCAGACCTCAGATGAGATCTAGATCTAGTATCCAATGATATCTAATCTGTGGCAGAGATCCAGATTGGATCTCCTCAGCCTTATGGTGGCCATGCCTCTTTCATAGATCAATACCAGTGCACTTTCCATTCTCCCACATCTTCATGGTGTGATTCTCTTCCATAATATCCCTTGATCCATGAGGCCACTGCCTCACCCCTTCATATCCACCCCATGCAGTCTCCTCTCATATTTAATAGAGCCAGTAGTACTATTTGTTATGCATCTTGCACAACCACCACTTTTACCTTACATAATTGTGGGAGAGACACTTCTTTTCAGGTAACCCTAGCCTGAAGCTTGACCATTCTTACAAGTACCTTATGGTCAGTGGTCACATGACTAGAATCTGGGATCTTCCCAGGATCTGCCCATAGATCTTCTCCATTTAGATCTAGTTATATCTTCTTGAATCTATCTCTACAATCTTATGTGTGGCAGAGATCTCCATTCTCATGTGTAACCCTGATTTTCCATTACAAGATCTTCTCTTCTCTTCCATTCCTTCCCTTGATTCATAAGGCCACTGCCTTACTTTTCATATTCACTTTATGCCCCATCCTCTCCTATTTAATAGTGTGATCTTACTGCTATTGGTGTCCATAGATAGCAGCACTTTAGGGTAGGCTAGTAGTAGTTGGTTCATGTGCCTCCCTAGGCCATATATAAGGGGTAGGTATGGATAGTCAAGTCTTTTCAGACTTGATCACTTTGTACTTTGCTTTAAGCACTTCTTTGGATTTCAACCCTTTTGAGGTTAGACCCATAGTTTCACAGGCACAAGTCTCTTCTGAGTCCTCCTTCATCAATCCCTCCTTAATTGCTCCTCTCCAGAGCCTCCATTAGATTCTCCTCTTCATGTTCCTCCTCTTTCTCTATTCATCTAGGTTTAGCCTCTGGGATCCAGAGTTGTAACACTATTGGTGTCCATAGATAGCATAGCTTAGGGTAGGCTCCCTGTACTTGGTCTGTGTGCAGACCCAGGCAATATATAAGGCAGGAGATGCAAGCTGGGAAAACCCAGTCTTGCTCTCTTGACCTCTAGGCTGGTTATACAGGCTGATTACTCAGTGCTGCTGGCTAGGGTTTATACAAGGGCCCAGGTTTCATCCATTCTCTACATGCCTAGTTAGGGGCCACTAGCTTAAAAGCCCTACCAGTTATCTAGAACAGTTTTGGAGCATTCATCAAGGAAGACTCAAGTATCAAGGCAGGACAGTAGTTGCCATTTCAGTTTTAATCCCTTTCATAGCAGTTTATCATTACTAATGGACCTCTATTGTGTCTGCAGGTACTCTGCTCCCTTACAAGCTATGCATATGAGTGAAATGGTGACAGCTGTCCTATCCTTGTGTCTCAGTGAAATCCCAGTGGACACTTTTCTAATAGCTGAGGTTTTATGCTAGATCCTCAGTAAACCAGGCAAAAGTGAATGAGAAGAGTCAAGTGCCTTGTATAAAGCCCTAGAGCTCAAGTGTGCAAGACTGGGGATTCCCAGCTTGTGTCAGCCCTTTATATATGCTACATGAGTGGGCATGGACCATGTAACTAGGTCAGCCCTAAACTATGGCTATAGTAAGCAGACCAATGGCAGTAAAGGAGTGAGTATCTTAGCAGTTCCACATGGTAACTGCCAGGTAATGATGTCATGGTCTAGAGTGGTCTAGAATGTGATTATCATGAAGGTGTGAAATAGTGAAGAGGTAAAATGGTGAAGAGGTGAAAAGTAAAAGTGTCCCACAGTCACATGATATGAAAAGTGAAAAAATGATTATAACAATGAGTTATAAAAGAAGTACAAATAAACATAGTATGTGTTACACTAGATGTGGGTAGAGACTAGTGTAGACCTTCTGGTTAAGATGTTATGCACTGCAATATTGCAGTGCCAAATGCTCATAGAAAAGAAAAGTGATGATTTCAAGTTAACACAAGTAATATACAAGTGCTCAAGACTGGGCTCTTGAAACAATAGAGCTATAGTATTTATACTACAACCAGCCATGCATGGACCAAGATCCTGATGGGAATATTCCCATACATGAGGCATGGGGATCAAAAGGAAGAAAAGCATTCCTGAGAATCATCAAGAGTTCTGCTTCTGAAATGGAAGAGAAGTAATGGAAATGAAAAGAAGTTACCAGGGGCCAGACATGAGGCTAACCCTATGCCCTAGGTCATCTGACCTGTCATATGCCCTGATAAGATAACAATTAGATAATCATGTGGCAAAGATAAGATAAGATCATGTGATGAAAACAAAAATAAAATGTATCATAATATAAGGCTGGAGTAAGAGAGAAACTGTTACACTAGACCTGAATAGAAAATAATATAGACCTTATGGCTATGGTGGACTAAAAAAGAGACTCAACTGTGGTCAGCCTTAGATGCAGTGATGATGCAAACATAAGATAACATTATAGTTCCTTAGTAAAGGTTGAAGATAAGACAAGAATGCTAGGCTTGTTAAGAACTCTTGTGTGGTGCTTGCTATTAAAGAACACAAGCAAAACTCCCTTGATGAAGGTGGGGCAAAGGTTCAAACAATGCTTGGAGAAAGCAAGGTTAAATAAGGCAGAAGTAGCATAAGGAACATAAGAGAGAAAGTACACTACTTATACTATTATAATGTTTTTTTATTTTATTTTTACCATCTTTTTACTTTTTCTTTAACTTTTTATATTTTACATCACATGACCCTGAGAACCCTCACTATTTCACTATTTCACCTCTTCATATCATTATGGCCTGGACTGGTCTAGACTATAATGTCATGTCTTATGAGTAGTACATGTTTTACTTAGTCAGATGCTCCTCTTTTGCCATTAATTGGCTGACTGAGCAGTAGTTTAGGGTAGGCCAGACTCACATGGTCTGTGCACACCTTTGTAATGTATAAAAGAGCTCAGTCCACAGCCTGGATTTTTCCAGTCTTATGCACATGAGCTTTACTGCTTTATACAAGTTACTTGATTTTTATCCTTTTTCTTGCCAGTTCTAGCTGACCTAGTCAAAGCCAACTCTAGTTGTTGAAGCACCCTCTAGAATAGTAGCAGTTTAGTCAAGTTTTTTATTTAATGCATTGTCTGTGTGTCTTATATACAAAGATGACAAGGTTCAGACCCAATTGAATGAGTTAGAGTACATGACTAGAATAAGTAATCTGTGTGGAAATAAATGGAATGCAATAAAAGTGGGCTATAAGTAATATCTGCTGACCAAAAAAATGTTCTGGAACAGAAGAAGTTTAAATGTTCCAAAATATAACAAGAAAGTATCTAAGATGTGCAAAGAGCAGAAGCTAAGATGAAAAAAGGGAAAGAGGAAGGAACAATCATAACATTACCCCCCCAGTATATTCAATGATCCAGTTAAATAACCCTGAAGACTAGAAGGAGGGGGTTGGAGACCCAGTGATGTTGGCCCAGCCAATGAAGTCAATGACATCATCACTATTGTCAATGTAATAGGAAGGTGGAGGGAGTGGGAGAGATGGAGGACCACAGTGGTAGGAGCAATGAAAGCAATGGGAGCAGAAGGATCCTTGAGAAGCCATGAAAGAAGCCACAGGAGAAGCCATGGGAGTTGAAGAAGGAGAAGGAATGGTGAGGTGAAGGGTGGTAAAGAGGGTAGTGAGCTTTATGACCAGGCCACCATCACAAGCAGAAGGGACATTGTATTGAACTGCAGAATACTCATAGTCACTAAGTATCCTAAGGTAACTAACAGTCTGATGTAGCTATTAGCTTATTTAATCGGTAAAGCGTAGGTAATCAATAAATTCTAACAATGTGCTGAGAGAAGATGGCAAGTTGAGGAGGAGAAGGCGAGACAGAAGTTTGCAACGTGATGGACTGCCAACCCGAAGAAATGAACCCATTGTTTGGTACTGTTGGTACTGTTGGTGGCGATGCTGAGAAACCTTCAAGGCCATGACTAAGACGATTTTTTGCCAGCAGCTACAGACAGATCGATCAAGCCGATAAACCAGCAACGAGACAATGGGGACGAAGATAATCTTTCGTGCTTATTGTAGTGCAACGGCAAATCCGAGGTACGGCCACATTCATATATATAAAAATACGTAGCTCATAGACAGTCACCACTAAAAATTTAAAAACACCACCGGTAGATGGGTAACTATTTTTTTTTCCCCCTTGAGTGGAATCAAACATGTTGGGTGTTGTGTTATTGAACCGACAAGTTTCAGTGACTCGCTAACCGGTCATGCACTATCTATTCACCAGGACGGACTGCAGCCACACGTCACAGGCGATGATGATGAACTTCTTCGTTGCTGGGCGACTCGGACATTGGTCCGGCATGGGCTTTGAAGACCCAAGGCGCGCAAGGCGCGTACCCACTCTATCAAAAAGCAAAACACACTGGATCCATCCGAGTCCGTTTCGTGTTACCGACACTGACTGCCTCAAATAAAAACCAAGATATGATTTCCTGTTTTGCAGACAAGCACAGGTATGATACATTATCACGACGCCTGTTTTGTGAGACAAGAGGGAATCGACGATGATGCCAAGGGAAAGAAAAGGGTCCACATGATGCGAATCTGTAAGTGTGACAAGCAGAGATACCGTGTACACCAGAAAGAAAAGAAAAGAAACTGGACGCATGGAATGAAGATACATGCAAACTGCGAGATAGATCAGAGTGACGAGACATTCCAGAGCCGGAATCGAGAAAAGAGAGGAATGCAACTGCCATGTGCGTCTTGCATCCACGTAGATATGATGCACGACGGTCGCGTTTACGACAAGGTTTTTAAAAAAGGGAACAAAGCGACTAGGTCATGATCCCACCATCTTCATAGCCGGGATGCTTCGGGGAGGGTCCTTGGGCAAAGCACCACTGTGTGATAAAGGCATCGTAAAGTGAGTGACCGTTGGGGAACGCTTTTCCCTCTGGTGGGAGTGGCGCGGTATGCGAGGATGAGATGTGTTGGTAGAATAGTTCCTCGGTGCGTAGTCTGCTTTGCGCTGACCAATCCCAGTCCGCAATATATCCCGGCCTGGAGGACATGCTGACGCCTTCATGGGGTGCATCAGGGGGTTGCATGATGGTCGCGGGCTGTCCACTTATGATCACGCGAGGCACCGTCGTAGGCGACCCAGAGGGGGTTGAAGGGGCGGGGGAGGTAGGTGATGCGGTGTCTTCGTCAGAGGACAACGGTCCTGTGGTCAAGGACGTGGTACGAACCGTTGGGGGGACGTAGTTGCTCAGAGTGAGTTTCCCGGTGCGCAACGACGTCGGACGCCCGTCATGTCGATGCACAGGCTGGGCCTCCTTGTTGGGGACAGACGGGAGTATGTGGCCGAACGCATACTCCTGGCACGTCGTCGGGGGTGGAGGCTGGGTGCTCGGAAACGTCATGGGTGCTGATGACGAGGTGAGTACTGCTTCCCGATGGAGACAAAGGGAGACATACCCGTAGCAGAGACGGATCGCGTGCGGGATAGAGGCGCTGCGAGGGCAGGTGTGAAGCAGACACGGTAATTCCTGCCACCATTGTTGTCCCACCACTCGCCACCTGGGCCATATTGAGTGGAACCAGGGTCGGGATATGTTGAATGGACACGGTAGCGGGCAGCGAGCCATAGCGTGCGGGTGTTCAACGAGTGGGCATAGTCCTCGAGACGGATGGAAAAGGCGAAACGATCCCACCCTCTTCCTTTTCTCGGACGGGAGTGGTCCGGGAATGCGGCTGGTGAAGGACGACAAGTGGAGGGCAAGAAAGAGAGCGAGTCAAGGTAATGAGCACCGACCTCGCTCACGGTTTGCCAGTCGTCGAGGGTGAAACGGACGGCAACCTGTTTTTCGAATGCGAGGTTGCTGACGAGGACGGAACCGGAGAGCAACGGTTTGGCAGCCTGGGTGGGTGACGAGGGCAGGGACAAGGAGAGGGACTCGAGGAGAACATTCGCAGCGGGGGAGAATTTGGCCGGGACGGGAGAGGACTTTGTGGCATCGATCTGAAAATGGAAGGTGGAAGAAAGGGACAGGAATGGGAAGCGTGTGGAAGTGTCCTCGCTCTCTGTTTCTGTCTCGTCGCCATTGCCGGCGGCGGGGGCGCTGAGGGCTGCGGGGCGCGCTGAACGGCTAAATACACGGACTGTGGCCAGTGCCTGGTCCTTTTCTGGGAAATGGACGGTTTTCGGGGAGGCAGACAGGGTGGACGGTTCCGAACGGGCACGCAAGTGCATGTGTGGAGCGTGAGGGGGAGTGAAGAAGGGGAGGGAGGAAGACTTGAGGGAGGACTTGAGAGGTTTTCCATGGAAGAGAGCCCTGGGGAGGAGGGGACGGGGGGACTTGGGCGGGGAGGACGAGCGAGGGAAGGGGACTGCCG
>JBBPJW010000202.1:0-31616 GCA_038088935.1 Pulveroboletus aff. viridisquamosus
GGACATGGGCTTCGGTCTCTTTGACTAGCGTATCTGACTGGTACAGCGTGCCACCGTCTGAGGGCACAGCGTCCGCCGGCGGTAGAATGAGAAAATGGCGGCGTTGCGGCTTGCCGTCGGCAAATAATGACGTGAATTTTATCCCAAAGACGCCGAGTATATGTACCGTGAATGCAAAATATGTATACCAATTAATGATTAAAATGGGGTCGGCAAGGTCCAGCCGCTCGGCAGGGTGGGGAGTTGCGAAAGCGGCGTGAACAATGATCCCAAAGTTCACATTTTTAAGGAAACGACACTCTCTGATGCGCCCAACGACAGCTAGACATGCTGTGATGCCAGGGCCGCACGGCTGGCTCGAGTCGCACAAGGCGCCCCCATGAAACAGGCTGGTATTAGGTCCGTTTTGAATGGGGTGGGCAAACGGAGCTCACATATTTATATAATTTTTTTTTCAAATTGATCGGTCTGCATCGGCACCAGAACGAAAGCCGCCGGCCCGACGACAGGGGAGATGAGAAATGCCCGAGTGACGGCCGGGTGGGTGCACGAGGGGTGATCTGCGCAGAGACAAATCCGACTAAAGAGGAAATGCGAGGGGGCGTGCTACAGGTAGCTGTGGGTACGCCCCGACGCTCGTCGTCAGACACAGCGACGACGACAGTCCATAACCACCCGCCACGGTGTCTGCCACGACCGAGTTCCATCTTTTTAATCTCCCTGTCGTTTTCGTTTTACCTTCCTTCGGTAACGTCAAGCTACTCGTAACTAGATTTAGACGGCCCTTTCCATCCCTCCTTTTAATATCTGTCCCTCCTCCTCTGCCTCCACGCTTCCCTTCCCCTCCCTCCACACACGGACAACCACGGGGGTCTCCTCCCTCCCCATGGACTCTTTCTTTCGCCCTCGAGACGTCCCCTCACACCCCCCATCCATCACCTTTGCCCCTCCAAACCAGCCCGCCCCTGATGTCTCCCGCTATCCCCCTGATCCCCAGCCTGTCCCCGAGAGATCGGATCCAAGTATCGCATTTATGAAGGGCCCAAAGCGCAAACGTCTTGCAAAGGTACGCCTCCATCGCCACCCGCTTCTGAGCACCCACTTACCTCCCGAAAGGCATGTGATGCTTGTCACAAGAGTAAACGGCGCTGTGACGGAACTGGTACGTTACTTCGATTCCTTGGTACCTCAACCGTTCTCATGTATACTTTGCCGTCTCAAGCTCCCTGTAGTAACTGGTACGTTTGGGCGGTCCACTGGCATCACTCCGTCACCTCTTTCCAGTTATTTTGCCTCCAAGAAGTGCACCTACACGGATGCCTCGGGAAAACCTGTCCCTGCTCCTAGGCCGATCAACTCGGACAGGCCAGAGAGCTCTCCGGATGCTCGTGGCGGGCCCTATCCACCACATTCTGACGCTGTGACCACCAGCTCGCTGTCCTTCAACGTCATTCCCAGCCACACCAACGATGTCGCATTGTCCACACCATCGTCGGACGATGATCGGAGTCATTCCCGTAACAAGCGCCAAAGACCCAATGTTGGTAACATGGCTACGCCTTCCGGGACTCCCCCGCGATCGTTGGCGCCGCCGTTGACTCAACACGACCGGCCCGTCGAGCGCGATCAGGCCCTCACCCGAGAACTTGTCCATCGTGCGTCCTCCACATACAGTTTTGATGTTCACCTCCAGATATTAATTACAATCTCTAGTCTTCTTCGCGTACCGACAACCCCAGCGTATGATCATTCACCAACCTTCTTTCTTGGTCGCCCTAAGCCGCGGTACCGTCCCTCAACACCTCCTTCTCGCAGTATGTGCAGTAGCAGCCCCGTTATCGAAGCAACCTCGACTGAGGACATCTCCTTGTCGATACGCGGGTGAAATGTTCGCCCAAGAGGCTGCATCCCTCATGTTCGACAAGAACCATCAGTTAGTTTGTGATCACAGCTTGGCTACTGCACAGGCCCTTTTATTGCTTCAGTTGCATGACAGAATGGGAAAGTCTTTGTGGTTTGGACAGTACTATGGTGATTTTTTTTTTGTCTCTGGTGTCAGGTTAGATCGATTGATCCCACGAAGAACTCGCGTTAGATATCGTTACTAAGATCGGAATTTTCGATTCCGACAGCATTGTTCTTACACCGCATCCAGCGCCGGAGTCGGTCGATGCCTGTATTGAACAGGAGTGTGCGCGCCGTGTATTCTGGCTTATTTTCATCTCAGATTGCTTTGGGTGGATGCTTTATCGTCGAGTTCGTCTGGCAACAGAGTCCCAGATGAACCTCCGCCTTCCTATCGATGAAACAAGCTTCGAGGTGTCTCCGTTGACTGCAGTACCAGGTGGTAACCTCCTCTTATTTCGTTGAGATTCAAGACTCACATTCTCCAGAGTTCATGACAAAACCGACTCCATCATACACTATGTATTCGGAAACTGGTCAGCTCATACGGCTGTTATCGCTACACGGGGATATAGAGAAGTTGTTAGATGACCTAAATGGCAAGTGGTTCTCCCCTGCGGCGTCGAAAGGTCACTAGACGGTCCACGTAGAATGTGAAAGTGGGCGATACCTGATCGATCAATTACAAGGACTAGAAACGAGACTTGGTGTATGTTGTCGAGTCAGATGTTGACCTTTTTGCTGATGGTTCTTTCCGCCCGTGCTAGGCATGGGTAGACGCGCTTCCTGAACATATGCGTTTCACCGACGATAGCCTATGGGTGCATGTTACCCAGTATGAAACCGCATCGAACATGGGAGCGTGGTGTTTCTTTGTTATGCACGTTATTCATTGTTCGTGCATGCTTGCGCTCGACTTGGTGTGTACACTTAGACGATTATGAGATCTGTAGCCCTCGGAGATCACTTACTGACTACTGATGGTGTGTTATCTGGTTAGGGAAGACAACGATGCCAGTTGGAGATGCATCTCGACCCCACATGGGCGCGGGAGAGAATCATCAAGACTATAGAGGCTCTTGGCAGGAAGGCAAAGTTAAGCATTATTAGTGAGTTCTATTTCAGTACTATAGCGTTTGTCCCCGCTCAGATGCTCACACACTCAAATTATCAGTGGGAATTGCGATTTGGGTATTCGTGCTATTCCACTAAGTTGCGCCTTAAAGCTTACCTCTCGATGTAGCCTCTCTTCAAGTATGCTAATGAGCCACCAAGCCAGACGTTGTTGAACTGGTCCAGTGACTTTGAGGAGATCTGGGGTGTACGTATCCAGGACTTGAGTCGCCGTCAGTTGAGTCACACTCAACAAATACGGACACAATTGGGTCCACCGCCCCCGATGCCGCCACTACCTACAACTCGCGCCCACACATCCATATCCCCCGTATCTCGGGCAGGGTCTGATGTGAACCCTGCACAGGTGGTACAACCGCCAAGCCATGTCCCTCAGGGCCGGATACCACACGATACAGTGTTCCAGTCTCTGTCGCCTCCTTTTCACCCCCCCTCTCAACCCGAGGCAAGGACACAGACTGGACATGATGCCCGCGAGAAAGAGATCAGGAGCATGGTGAACGATGCTGACATCGACCCCGCACTTCAGACTGTTTCGAATGCACGGCCTCAAGCAACATTACAATTACCTGTTTCCGCCCCACCAGCATCAGCACCGTCACTACCGTCACTAAAAGCCAGTGGACTATTAGAATGGTCGCATTCTGGCTCTACTAATGCAGTCATGGCACCCTCGAATATGCAGCCCAGCGTTAATTGGCAACCGCCCATACAGTATTTTGCGCCTCCCCGTCAGTCCCAGCGAGAATCCGTGCGGTCATTCGATGTGCAGTCGACACCTGATGGTCCCCACCCCCCGCCTCCCTCGACTTCGTCCAGCATGCCCGTGGGGTTACAGTGGTTGGCTCACGAGTCATTAGCTCCGAGACCAAGCTAGGATCTACATTAGGTTGCACGCATGCAGTGTCGGTTGAGGAATACTGCCGACTTTATGGCTGCTATCCACCGGCGGCGCCATTCACCCGTATTTATTCATTAGATATGAGCCAACTCGATCGTGTCGTGGAATGGGTATGATACGCACTGCTGTAACGACAATTTCACAGTTTGTAATATAGTCATGATGGTTTACAAGCGACAGTCACATCAGTGTGCTTCGGGGCCTCCAAGCTTTTTGAGATTGCGATGGAGCTTGGGCTCAACGAGTACGACACGATCTAGGAGCTTCATGACAACGGTGTCCTTGTTGACCTCGAACGCATCCGTAGTCGCCTGGAGCTTGAACTCTGTGTCCCTATCTACAGCTGCCTGTGCGCTGGTCGTGTTACCGGCGTGCTGCAAGCGTACGTGAACAACGCATGGTCGTCGAGAAGCTATAAGGGACGCACGGATGCCTCGAATGCCCTGAATTCTGCATCTTTCGCCTGTCTGTACTCTTCAATCTCTTTGGAAGCCTCGGACCGTGCGTCTTTTAGTCTCTGGACGCGATCTGTGTGAGAGATGTAAGTGGACGCAACGGGGTGAAGTAGTGGGAGTGGTACACTGGCGGGCTTGCTGTACGATCTTCGCGGCATCCTTTTCCGCCTCAAGGAGGGTCTGTATGCCCTGTGAGTGCTGGGCAGCCTGATGGAGAGTGAGTGGGCAGCGTGCAGTAAGGACAGCCAAGATACCATGGTAGAGGGAAAGGATGGTTTGAACTCCGACATGAGTAGTGGGTGTAAAGACCGGATGACGGACGTTGACCAGGACAGGATGGCAGGAAATCCGATTGACCCATTACAAGCTCTGTCGGCAGCGTTAGCAGTCCCAGCCGACTCGAAAGAACAGGCCGATTTGCTTGCTACTTTGCGTGAGTCTCTCGAGGCTCATCCAGCACCAATTCCAGTCCTCTGCACGACGCTCGTCAAAACCGTCTCCGGCGCGGGTGACTCTCTTCTCAAGAGATGGGTCCTTGACCTCCTTCACTTTGCTATTGCCCGCTCCAACCTGTCCCAAGATGTCCGCACTCAACGTTAGTTTTGCGGAACTTGGTGCTCTCTCGCTCTCACTTTTTCCATAGTCGCGTCGCAGTCTGTCGAAACCTTGGCAGATCTCTTGCATGACCCGAACGTGCGCACCGTCAAGGTGGCCACGCAGTGCTTCACCTCTGTCTACCCACTACTATTTCGCTCCCAGTAAGCCTGCCCGCCTTGTCCCTCACACGACGTTGCCTCAGTCTCGCACAGATGTACCAACCGCACCCATCGCCAACAGTGGGACATACTCTCCCAGTCTAAATCCCGCATCCTCGAATTTGTCGTGTCCCCTACTGTGAATAATGGCATTAAGCTATCCGCCGTCAAGTTTCTGCAACGCGTCATCCTGCTACAGACGCGAGGTGTCTCTGACCCGAGGGTAGGTGTCCCTTTGAGCGACGCTCCTTGGTAGAGCTCACCGCGCTTAAATTTTGACAGCTTCAAAACAAGAGCGACCCAAGCATTGCAAACGTCCCAGCTGACCACCCGTTCATTTCCGCCGCAGCACTGGAAGCAGAAGGCATGAAGCTTTTGGAAAATATCATCACCATTCTGTACACTAGCCAGTAAGACTTCCTCTGTTTCATTTGTGGCTACCATTCCCTTGACACCACTAACAGGAACATCGACATCCTGACAGCCATTTTGAACAGTTGGGGTAACTTGATCAAACAGCGTCCTACATTGGTACAATTGGTTTTATCATCTTTAGCATCATGGACACCTGCTGCACTCGCTACATTGTCGGCTTCCGCCGTAAAAAGTGTCGAGAAGAGCATTCGGATACTGCTGATACACGTTTCCAGGCTAGTCTCCCAATGAATCCGCTGCCTTGCTTGCTGATACTTGACGTCCCACAGAGGGCCTCATGGCTCTGCGTTTGGTGCTCAGATTAACGAGGCGCTTTCACAACAGGCCACGCGGATGGAGAGAGCATCTGCGGAAGAGAAGGCGCGCATGGTTGCTGTGGCAGCCACTGCGACCGAGGCCGTCAAAAAACGGCCCTTTCCCGCAGGCCAAGCTGTTGACCAACCTACAGATGCCAAGCGTCTCAAGGTTGAGGTTGACAATGCTGTAGCCAACTCAGCGGCGTTCCTCGCTTCATTCGACTTCACGACGTTACCTATCACACTCGTCACCGATCTCATCGTCGCAAACTTGCAAGTGTTTACGGAACCTACTCTACTTAGTTTGGTCCAGGGGTATAGACAAGGCAGGGAAGATGCACCTGAGACGGCTCCACATCCACCAGACGATGTTGCAGATGGAGCTTTGTCGAATTTAAACTCAACTCCCATCAAGGATGAACCAGTTGATCCCTTGAAAATGGACATCGACGAAGAGGAGATGGAATATGAACCGGATCGGTTGAATGAAGCCGTAAGTAAAAATTCTAATAACGCTCAATTTCCTTCTAAACACATTTTCAACAGCTTTCTGGAGGTGCTAAGGCTGCAGATGAAGAGGAAGCAGTTACGGGACTTCCAGAAGTTGCACTCAGCCTTGATTTATCCGACTTCAAGTTACCGTCCCCAAAAGATCTCACAGAAGTCGATCGAGTTACCCTCATGCGGGGAGTTGTCAATCGTATATGTGAAGGTGGGGAGGAATTGCAGGAGGCATCACAAGCATTTCCTGCAGGTGCCCTTTCCGACGACATGTGGATGCTACTTATCGTTCGCTTGATAACTCGTGTTGCCGAACCTACTGTGTACACACCACAAGATGGAGATAGGTCAAATGGGGAGGAAGAACAGTTTGTTGACGTCTCTTCACGGCAGGACAGGCTACGGGAAGTACTGTGCAACTACATTATGGTAGACTTCCCGTCAAGGTACGGGATTCCACCACTTGAGTGTAGTCTGTTTCTAACATGTTCTTCCAGATTACGCCTTGCTACAGTCTGGATGAATGAAGAGTGGTATAACGATCGAATAAGAATTGGAAACAACTCTAATTGCGTATGATTTTATCACCTTGACCTCCAGCCGGCATTCACGTCAAATGATTAGCGACCGAACTACGACACTTGGCTGAATCAGCTGGTTTCGTCGTATCAGACCACTCTTGAAAGCAAGGCAGAAGGCAAACCAGACAGCAAAGATAGAGCATTTGCGAAGTTCCTCTTAGACTTGCCCTCTATACCAACAGATATCTTGGATCTCTTACGTGATCTCTCCGTTGATCCAGAAAAGTACGTCTCGTTGGCATTCTAGTGTGGCAAATAGCCTTGATGATTTATGGCAATAGGATGCATATAGGGTTCACGAGCCTTCGCGAATTCGTGTTTGAGCGCCCCTCATTACGAGCGGAAGCACTCCGCGTCTTGCTGGATCTAACAACACACCCGGGTATGGAAATCGTGTCGGTGCTTATGTTTTTGATATATATTACTAATTGGACTGAATAGAATCTGTCACACGTCGTGCTGCGATCAACACCATTAGACGATGGGTGCCCGGTGTTGAACCCATGGATAGTATGATACGCGACTTCGCACTCCAGATACTCCGCCGTCTGCAAAAGCGTTCGTCAAAGGACACAATGTCTATAACCCCAAACGGGAACGAAGAGGACGAAAATATGGAGGATGGCCAGATCCCATCTGAAGAATTCATACGAACGCCATACCTGTCTGAAGAGATTGAATTGCCAGTTGAGAAATTTCTTGTACTTCAGCATGTTGAATTACTCTTCGCTCTGTCCGTAAAAATTCCGGAATTCCTGGACGAGTATGTTTTTTTCTTGGCCACTTCCTGCCGCAATCTTTAACGCAGATGCAGAATATTTTCGGCCTATGGCCAAATGGACGTTTCTGTTCAGGAGGCAGTCCAAGATTTGATCACTGCTCTCATCAAATCTCTGGGGTCTAGCAATGGCAAATTGCTCACCCTCATGCGGACCTGCCCCCCAGGTTCTGAATCGCTTGCACTTAGAGTTCTGACCATCTTCACGGAGCATGGCAGGCCTAGCGCGCAACTTGTGGCCTTAGTCAAGGGTCTTATTAGCGAGCGCGATCTCGACGCAAGATTCCTTATTCCGATCATCGCAGAGATGGACAAGGTAAGTACTCACTCACTCCCGTGTTCCTGTGCTCGATCCAAATTCTGTAGGCGGATATTATGCGTTACCTACCCCGAATTGTTTCGCTTCTTAATGGTCAACAAGAACCAAAGAACCTGGTTCGCTCTGTATTTAGCTCTGTTGTTACCACCCCACCACAAACATTCGGGAGCGTCACGTCAAATCTACCTCGCGTTCGGCAGAGTGAGTTGCTGACACCGGCAGAATTGATGGTCTTGCTCCATGAGTCTGAGAAGGAAATTGGACTTAAGAGCGCCATCGAAGGTACGTATTCTGCTCTAATGTCCGCCGTCATATTTACGCGGTCGTTCGTCCCTTCAGCTATCGGGATCTGTTTCTCGATGACGGACGTTTTCCGTTCCGAAATTCTGGCTGTGGTGATGCAGCAAATAGTCGACGAACCGGTCTTGCCCGTGTTGTTCCTTCGAACAGTGTGTATCTCCCAAGCGATCATGTCAGCGGCTAATGGCGACTTCGGTTAGGTGATTCAAGCTGTAACGACATACAAGTCACTGGTGGCGTTTGTTTCGACTACCTTACTCTCCCGTTTAATTACGAAGAAGATATGGCAAAATCCTCACCTGTGGGAAGGGTTCATCCGATGTGCAAAGGTGATTGCTCCGGCAAGTTTTGGAGCCCTCCTCCAACTACCGAAAGAGCAACTGCGGGAGCTCGTGGATAAACAACCTAGCTTGAAGTCGGGCTTGCGGGAGTATGTGACCAAGAAGGCGGGAAACAAGGCTCGGGTTGCTGGGTTCTTGGACTTGTTTGGGGATGACGATCACACACCATTGTCGACACCATCGACGCCAATTGACCCGTCATGACTGCAGCAAGGTGCATACGCCCCTCGTGTTGTGTATTTTATGTCTGCGGTTTGAGATTGTGTAGCACTACAGTAGCTTATATCGTTCCCCCTTATCTACGCGGTAGCCATTTACTACCAATTCAGTCAGATCCCCCATACAAGACTTACTCTGGACACTGTCCGACGTTTCGGATCCCATTGCACACTTCGCACTGCTAGGGGTGCCTTTATGATTATAATACGCGGCGTGTCAACCGCCGTTTATAAACTCGAGGCCACCCCGCCGTAACTTCTCTCGTTCCAACACATGGCAAACCCGTCCAGCAGCGTCAGTGATGACCGCTCCTCGTCACCCATTGCCTCTGCCGCTTCAGAGAATATGGATCGCGGGCGATCCAGGGTTCGGCGACGCTCAATTCAGCTCAACGATCATCACAGCATAAGAAAAAGGTATCCCAGCTCGTGCGCTCTACGCCGTTGGATCGATTACAATGTCTCGTAGAGGATACCACACAGTCATGTCGTCTTTTGGGAAGGCATTTCAAGTCGAGAAGCGGTGGAAACTGGTGAGGGAGATGGGTTCGGGGGCATACGGAGTGGTCGTGTGAGTTGTGTTGCCCAAGCATTCAAGTTCGCTCACTCGTGTCGGGACAGGTCGGCAGCAGACGAGATATCAGGTGAAACTGTGGCTATAAAACTGGTCACTCGAGTGTTTGAAAAGGTCCAACTTGCAAAGCGCGCCCTCAGGGAGATCACTCTTCTCAGACACTTTACGAACCATGAGAACATCACTGGGTTGATCGACGTGGATGCCATATCTCCGGATTTCCATGAGATGTGCGTCATCTTTGCAATTGTCGACGTTGTCGTCTTCCGCTTAGATCTTTGTATAGATACATTTTCATGGAGGTAAGCCTTGCCGCTATTTGCATGCACAGTGACCTTGAATTGCAACCCGTACAGCCCATGGAAGGTCTGTTGTGTCTGGAAATTGATCCTGGGTACCCTACCACTGAACGTTCGCAGCCGATCTACATCAAATCATCAAGTCTGGGCAGACCCTTACTAATGAGCATGTCCAATACTTTCTTTACCAGATCCTCCGAGGTAAATATCTCAGGCAGAGCACGCTGGAGTTTTTTTAATTTCGATCCTCATTGGTACAGGAATGAAATACATTCATTCAGCCTCGGTGATACATCGAGACCTGAAACCCGGAAACTTGCTAGTCAACTCGGACTGCGAGTTAAAAATTTGTGATTTTGGTTTAAGCCGAGGTTTTGATGCCATACCGGACGAACATACCAGCGGACATCTTACCGAATATGTCGCAACGCGATGGTACAGAGCACCAGAAATAATGCTTGCTTTCAGGTGACTGACGCAGTATTACTCCTTTCGGGTTGCGTCTGACCCATGTCCATTAGAGGATATACCACAGCTAGTTAGTGGACAAGCTGACACTCGTTGGGAGACAAGGAAAATGCTGAGACAATGGGACAACAGTTGACGTCTGGTCAATAGGATGTATTTTTGCTGAATTGCTCCTTGGAAGACCGCTGTTCAAAGGGAAGGAGTGAGTATACTTGTTCTGACTAGTACAATGCTCTGACGATTCTGTTTTCAGCTACGGTCAGTCCTTACATAGATTACCCTCGACTTTGCAGCCTGAATATTTCATCACCTTCAGTCGATCAACTCAACAAAATTCTTGATGTCCTAGGCACTCCAGACGAAAATATCATCCATCGAATAGGTAGTGAAAAGGTATCTGACTAGTACAAGATCGACAACAGCTTTTGATGTACAATAGGCGCAGTCTTATGTTCGGTCGTTGCCCATCAAACAAGCCATTCCTCTCAGAAGACTGCTGCCAACTGCAGACATTCAGGGCAAGTGTTGACATGCTATTCTTTTCCTAGTCTAATTTGTCTACCCAAGCCCTTGATCTACTAGGGAGGATGATCACGTTTGACCCCTCGTCCCGTATCGCTGTTCCTGACGCCCTCTCACATCCGTGGCTTGCAGCATACCATGAAGAATCCGACGAGCCAGATTGCCCAACGAAGTTCGAAAGATGGAGAGACATCGAAAAGCTTGAGACGCTCGAGGAATTTAGGGATGCACTGTGGAAGGAAATTGAAGACTATAGAATGGAGGTGCGAGGAATAAAACCCGAGACAAGCCCCTTGCCTACGATGGTCGAGAAAGACCAAGTCCAATCTCCGCCGAATGTGTCACCGATGAAATCAGCTACGGTGGACAGAGACAACAAGTTGTTGGACGCATCATTACCTCGAGTGAGCAGCCCTAGACAAGACGGAGATGGCACAGATATTCTTGCCCCTCCGACCATTATAGCGTCAGAGGCCTTTCGTGCGACGGAGCTTACCGACCCCGTTATCACTTACGCTCGGCGGTCCAGTATTCTACCGACTGCTCGGCAGTCCACTTCTCCAATGGCATCGACGGTGCAACAAGCTCCCCCCGCAGTTGTCGACGGCCATCCCACGACTAGTAGAATAGAGTTCCCAAGTGAAACGTATGTCGTTCCTGCGCGGTCGAGAGCTGCGTCGACCACCGGGGGGGACATCACTGTACGCAAGCTCCTGCGAACCCTTTCTACTGTTTCCATACACGAGAGCATGGAGGGGTTACCAGGGGCTGCGCCCATGGGGAGGTATATTGGAGGTCGGGAGTCGGAAGCAGATGCACCACCGAGTGAAATGCCGCTCGAGTTTGCAGGTAAAGGCTGTCAAGACATGGGGAGGGAGAGTTGATTTTAGACTTTGGAGGTGTTCATGCTTATATTTTTGCATTGCTAAAGAAGAACTTCACGCATGGCTATCACAATACAAATATCAATGCGAATGCGGGATCAAATGTCATTGTTTCGGATGTCAACCAACTATGGACTTGATTCCTGTCGTAGGGGTGAGCAATGGCGTTGCCAGGGTAGTAGAGCAAGGACTCACTATCGATGATATTCAAATATGCTATTGATGCTGGGCTGTCCGGGTATTCATCCAAGAAACTCACCCCATAGTCTGCACTTTTCCCGATCCGAGGGTCCAGTGGCACCTTGCCTAGCAACTCCACTCCGGTCTCCTTGGCTAGTCGTTCCGCACCTCCCGTGCTTGGTCTGAATATTTGGCTTGCCGTCTTGCAGTTAGGGCAGACGAAACCAGACATATTCTCAACTAAGCCAAGAATAGGCAGGCTGACTTTGCGGCAGAAATCGATTTCTCTGCGGACATCTTGAAGGGCCACTTCCTGTGGTGTCGTGATAAGCACGGCTCCATCGATACCACTCTCCTTGAGGTATTGCACGATGCTGAGGTGCTCGTCTGATGTCCCGGGAGGGGTATCGATGACGAGGTAATCCAAGTCACCCCAATCAACGTCTTTGAGGAATTGGGCGATGAGACCATTCTTCTTCGGGCCCCTCCACATGACCGCATCACGGGAAGACGGCAACATAAACCCGATGGACATGACGGCGAGATTATCTTGCACATACACTGGGGACCAGCCGACGGACGAGGAATGGACTTGTTCTGATGCGATGCCGAGGATGGTGGGTATGGAGGGGCCACAAATATCGACATCCATGATCCCAGTCTGCACTTGGTCATCTGCTGCGAACGCCCAGCCGAGCTGGGCTGTGAACGTGGACTTGCCGACTCCGCCCTTTCCTGAGAGGACGAGGATCTTGTGCTTCACGGGACGAATACGTTCACGGATAAAGGGCAGGGCGGGGTCCGGTCCCTTCGATGTATTGGTAGAGCAGATTTGTTGATTTGGACAGCCTCTACAGGCGTCTGCTTTGCCGGCGAGATTGGAGTCTGTGCCCTGAGCATGAGTCAGGGAGGAACATGTCAGAGGTACCAGACGACGTTACTGGACAGTGTTCTGGTGCATTCGAAGGGATAGAAAGCGGATCCGGAGGGGGACTCGGTTGTCGGACGGCGAGCATGGTCCAAGTAGCGGGTGGCAGTGAGGGTCAAGTGTCGAAGCCTCGGTCTTGTCCGACGTCGTATGCGCCAAACTCGACTTGAAACAAGAACGGTCGGTCGCGCTGAAACTGCCGAGCCGTTGCACTCGAATACGCTTGACGAGTGCAACCGACGTGCATGTGTCCCATGTGCTCCACGGGGATCGAACACCCTTGTCGCGGTATTCGCGGTTTGCTCCATCTTGGCGCGATGGTGAGTGCTGCGTCGAGCACTTATTCTGTGCCTATCACAGCGTTTCCACGTCCCACAGTCCGGCCATCGGAGGGTGCTCGATGGGCTCATTCGACGTCGTGTCACCCCCACGTCGTGTGATGCTTGCTTCAGTGTTCCCGAGCGTCGTCCGTGATCCTGTCGGAGGTGTCCTCTTCCGACACGTTGTAAAAACTCCCCATAATGCGATGACGAGTGACCACTTCATACACGTCCATAACAACCTCGTGAACAGGTCGTTCTATCGACCAAGACTTGCTGGGATCAAGAGATCATCGTGTGTGGATCGTCGAAGTCGAATCGTCTTCCTGTGTCACGCTGCGGCAACAGTCCACTTTTCTAGCCTTTCGTCGCTTGTTACCTTGCCTTCCACACGTCCCAACCGAGCTGACAAGTTGTCCCCAGTATTAAACTTCCACTGCTTAATACCTCCGCCTCCAACACGTCTCAGCCGAGCTGACAGGTTGTCCTTTTTAATCTTCCATCACTGAATCTCTTTCTCCCTTCAGCAAGTTTTCCCTCCCATGTCCTGTAAACAAGCTCCATTCTCAATAGACTTTATTATCATCGGTGCTGGTGAGAACTTGAACCCTTGCTCGATGAGAGTTCATGCCGGGCTCAGCATACGTCAATGCTGTCCGTAGGTGTCACCGGTCTTGCGACAGCTTTCAGATTGCGCCAATCTGGCCACAAAGTCACGGTAGTTGATAAAGGATCTGGTCCTTGCGAGGTTTGTCGTTCCTTCATCTGTTGTCTCTTATAATTGTACCTCGCTCCATCCAGAGAATAGGTGGTACCCACCTTCCACCAAATCTCTCGAAACTCCTCGTGGAATGGGGTCTTGAAAAGCAGCTTAGAAGATATGGACTGTCCGTGCGAGCAAGCAAATTTATATCAAGCAAGTACTTGTTCATCCCCGTTTACGTCATTAACTTTTTCGCAGTGGATGACGGCCACGAGATCGGGTGCATCGAATGGCGAGAGGACGTGTTACAAGAGTCGGGTGCTGCTTATTTTGTGATGCAGGTTAGCCAAAGAGCTGCGGAATCGCGGCTTAATTCCTGAATCAGTGCGCAGCACCGGGATCTATGCCAGATTTTGCTCGATGCCGCAAGGAACGCAGGCGTGCACTTCGAGTTTCAGATTACTGTGACTTCGGTTCAGTCTGACCCAAAGCGGCCACGAGCCATTCTGTCTGATGGGCGGATTTTGACAGCCCACGTAGTCATTGGCGCGGATGGCCCACGGAGTGTCGTGAGGCAATCAATCAACGGCCCCATACACGAGACCTCGGAAGGGCATAGTGTTTACATGTAAGTCTGTAACTGTTCCAGAAAATAACGATGCTCATCATGGACCAGTGCTACCATTTCCCGAGACCACCTGAAGGATGATCCAGAGTTATTTGAACTCACAGCATATAAAGAAGACCATCCTGATGTGTGTAAATCTATACGAGCCACCCTCCAAGGATCTGACGTTGAGTAGTATAATATTTGGACAGGTGAAAATCGCCATGTAGTTACACTCACAACGGTAAGTCGGTCTATGGAGCATATCGTACTTCCACCTGTTTATGAGTAGCACGGAATAGGACCGGGGAAAGATGTGTTCGATCCTCGCGTTTTTTCCGGAGGCTGATACAGGAGATCACCCTGCTGACGATATGGCCTCTGATGGTGAGTTAATCTCAGCGAGCAAGTTGGACATTCAGTGCGAGCCCAAGTAAGCATATCATCCAGTACGTCCTGCATATTTTAGACGTCTATTGGTCAGGCTCCGACGATTGTTGAATCGTGTTCCCACGTATCTGCGTAAACGATTGTATCATCGCCGGTTTGCTGAGGATTGGGTAGACAGGTACGGAAGGCTGGTTATCATGAGCGAGGCAGCATATCCCATATGGGTAAAACCTTTTGGTAGACCCTATGTTTATCTACTGACCTGTTTCCAAGCCGTTCTGCATACAAAGCTGTAGCATGCAAATTGAAGATGCCAGCGTGCTCACCACCTTGTTCACTTACCTCAAGTCTGAGGCACAAATCATATATCTCACTCGAGCCTTTCAGGAAATTCGTGAACCAAGAGCGCAATTCATATTCGCCAAGGAGACGAAAGCATTCAGGACCGTTTGGGTCCCCCCTGGATCTGAAAGGGACGCACGTGACGAAGCTCTCAAGAAGATGTTGTCGGAAGGTCACAAGGGATGGGACCAGCTCAGACTGCGTTGGCAATGGGAAGAAATTTGCGAGGTCTTTGCCTACCATGGGAGAGAGGCAGCGGAGGACTGGTGGGTGGTGTGGGGGGTATTGAGAGAGCGGAGCGAGCACGCAAATGACGTTCATTATTAGGTGGACACACAACCAGAGACGGCACAATCCCAGCATGTAGACACGTCCTTGCTGCTGTCCCGCATTCACATTCGGACTAGTTCGCCCAATCTAATACGTCTCTAGATACTAGCATAGTTGGTGATTTGAAGGACTAGATGCCTAGCAGTCAAATGAGGGCAGCCGTTGGTTATATTGATACGGTCGGGGAAGAAGACTGCTGCGCATGCGGTCGAAATGCCGTTTTTAGCTCACTAGACTCGGAATGTTCCCAATTCTATATAATGTCCGTCATTCACGTATAGCAACCTCTGCACGGGGCATCAACTACATAACATGAGGTAAAGACCAGAAACTCACTGAAGAACTCGTACGAAAGCCAGCACAGGGCATTACTTGGCATGTGGGTCAACATGCGGGGAGAGATTCCTCGTGCGAATCCTCTCAAGCCATCTCGTTTCCAAATAATTCTGAAGGCGTCCAGCATGCCGCCAAGTCTCCGAATTTCAGGATCTTGTGATGTGCCACGCGTCTGCAGGAGCGTCTTGGCCACGTCCAGTGGTGTTGTCACGCCAGCGGCGACGCCACCCGCTATACCACCTGCAATAATATGTGTTATGGGAGAGTATTCCCCCTTGGAATTTAGCACCTGCTTAATTTGCTCGTAGACGGTGAATTGCACGGCCGTAAATGGAACTGTCATCGTCAACGTTGTGGGATACGACACATAGAAAGCGCCGAGGCCCTCAGTACGATAGACCATCCGCATCGCGGTGAAGGCGGAACGAAACTCGGATTGGTGTACCTGCATCCTTTGTTTGATGACTGTAAGGAAGATGAAGTTGGATGGAAAGGTTATAAGAAGTCAAAAACGAGGAGCTCACCGTCGAACGGGTTCATGAGCGCATCACTTGCGATCGTGGCAGATGCACCGGCCAGAGCTGGAAATCACGAAAACGTGAGCGTTATGAATGAAGATAGACGCACGGGATTTGAAGCAATGGTCAGGAAGACGGCGAAGGGAGACACGCACACGTTGCCAACCACTGATTTCCAGCATCGTTACCGCCCGCCAGTTCTTTGACGGCCTCATATGCCCCAAAATGTATTGCATGAGCAGGTCCTGCGCCTAGTATTACAGACGACACGCCCCGCCATAATACCCGCATGCCCTCCGTAGAGGATATCCGAGTAAACGCATTCCCAATACCTGTGTACACTGCTGCCGGGGAAGTGGCGAAGACCTGCATCCGCGTCTAATGCCGGGATGAGTAAAACGCAGAACATCGAATGACGGACACGAGCCTTGATGCTGTCTATGGGAAACATAACCGCGTGTTCTGTTATACCCGCCTAGGGAAACTTCAGCATGTCTCGTGGTTGCTTCCCTGCAGTCGTTTCCAGGGAGCGACTGTCGTGCGTGAAGCCGCATGGACGTGACTCACCATACCACCGGCCAACATATTAACCTTGTGGGGAGACGCGGATGAGTGAGATGCACTTCGCAATAGGAACGGAAGACACACTGCGAGTCCCGCGTTAGATGGCAATCCCTCGTAGTCAACCTCCTCTGCCATGCGTGCGAGCCTGCGTTTTCTGGGAGTAATTTGAGTGCGCACACCCGGATGTGATCAAAAATCACAGCGAGTGGCGGCAACGAGTGGAAACCGTAGCGGAGTGAGGGTAAGAGAGAAACCAGCGTCGTTTCTCGGCAATCCCGGGCACAGCACGCACGATGCACAGCTAGCGCGCGGAAGGGGAACGGCGGCGACAAGGAAAAGGGGAGGACGGTGTTGGCCCGTCAAAAGAGATGCTCCGGTGTTGAAACGGAATAGCGGACCGCGTGTTGCCTCGACAGACCCTACCACCCGACTGCAAATCCACGAGAGCTGACTCCACTCCCATCTCACTCAAAGGTCGCTGGGTAGAAACAGATGTGTATAGTGACATCTTATTTTCGTACGTGATACACACAACCCGGAGCGACGGTCTCTCATCATCTATTGCTTCCAGGGCACACCGACCAGTCTGGTCTTGTCCCTGGCAGCTAGTCGGTCATGTCCCTCGATATCTCTGAGGCAAACGTGTTCAGTGTTGACACACGCGAATGACGACCTGCATGTACTCACACAGCCTCCCATGGATAGTCCAGCCTGACAGCATGTGAGACATGATGGGAATTCCACGTTAGAACTTCATCGAGTCCGCTGATGCACATCTTACCACACATCCGCCACTTCTGCGCCCACGAAATACCTAGTGGCAAAATCATCCTGCTCAGCACGCGACGTTCAACGTCACAGCCGAGACTCACGGTACATCGGGAGGTAGTTCCCCAAGTTTTGGCTTCAGCTTGTTGTGCACAACAAAGACTGCGAATTCGGTGCGATTAGCCTCACGCTCGGACTCTGGAAGCGCTTGCAGCTCCTTCTCGACGTCCTTTCGAAGTTCCGAAAGAGCGTATCTATAAATAAGGCTGAGGATATTGGTGGAGAAGTAATTATTCGATCCCTTCCCCCTTACTGGAGCGTTTTCCGCGAGTCGTCGACTTCGTCCTGTGATTTTTGGATTGAGTTGGATATCAGATAACAAACCCCGAGGGTCGATCGCTTACAACGACAACAACTCTCCGACCCAGCAAGGCCTTACCGGGCTCAGGTCCCCTTTGAGCTTGAGATACACGAGATAGCGTGATGAAGAAGGGGGAACACTCACAGCCATTGTGTACGGACGACCTCGCTGCCTATCTGCTCTGCGGTTGTTCCCGGGAGGACTTCATAAAGCGAAAGGCCAATAGCTTGAATAGGAATGTTTCTCTTCGTTGACGGGTCCTTTAAGAAAGTACGCTGCATACGAGATCACGAAGGCGGGTACCGATCGGGTTACTGGTATGCCGCAGCGGTGGAACGGCCATGAACCTACCAGTACTCGAGCGGGAAAGAAGCCGCTGCGGATCAAAGACTAGTCAAGAGGAACTGTATCATAAGACGAGCATGGGACCGACCCTCCTCCTGCACCATAGTTAGTTAGTCCTACCGATGGCCATCAACGGCAGCGAGTACGCACCAATTGCGATGAACAGATTCGGGTTGAACGCCGCGATCTTGTTTGCGCTCGCCTTGATGATGTTGTGGACGTCGTTGTAGGTCGCGTGGAGATGTTCGGGCTCGCTCATCGCAAATGGCAGGGGGAGATGGAGGAGGGGCATATGTTTTGAGACTTTGTTCATCACAGACACGTGATCGATACGAACGTCCGCCTCGACCATGGCAGACAGTGGCGAGTCGTCGACGCCGGCTGCTGGTCCAAAGGCCATAGCAAGCCTGGCCAAGAGACCATCGGATGTAACCAGACAGGGAACTCAGAAACTCAAGTTCGTTCCGACGCTACCCACACGTCGAAAGAAAGAGTATGCGATAAGCACCACTCACCACTTCATCCATTCTCATCATAGATCCACAGAGAAGTGAAACAGGTATGCAGCATCTTGCTCATCCTCTCACATGTGCAAATGCTGGGCCCTAGGAGGTCTCCCAGCCATCTGCACAACCATCGGACAAGGGAAATGGCAGAGGGCGCGGTAGAGGGAAAGGTCGAGAAGGAAAAGGGGCCGCACCTCGACCACCCCCAGTTGAAATGACCGCGAGTGGCCCTTTCGCGATGGGCCCTGCTCTTGCGGGCACCTCTGCTCGTCGTAGTGCGCCACGGTCAAATTTCGACTCCGTCGTTCCACATGGCCCTGCAAATAGGCCAGCTTCGGGTGTCAACTCATTGAATGTGCCAGCGGCAACACTGAAGAAAGACAAGCAGCGCGAAAATCCGCCTGTCGATATGGACAGGGCACTCAAGAACGAGTTTGACGGGGAGGTTTACTCGGAACCAGACGAGGGTGTCGAGATCATCGACATGGAGAACGTGCGGCAGTTGGATTGGATGGCCCCCGAGACTCTACAAAAAGAACGGCGGAATAGAAGAAAGGAAGTGAAGACAGAGGTTGAAGAGCTTTCTTCATCATCCCATCTACTTGACCATACCAAACCACATGGATCGCTGGTTGAGAAACTCAGGGATCAGGACCGTTCAAGCGCGCTGGATTCAAGCGAAGGTGAAGAAGAACTCGAAGATCTTATAGAGGATTTTGCAGCTCAAACAAATATGATCGAGGTCTGTATTGCCATCAGAATCAGAGATGCAACAAAGCTCATATTTCCAGGGGGACATTCGACAAGAGCGCTTGTACTTTTTCCAGTTCCCCGAACCCTTCCCAACATTTGTGTTCCCTTCCATGCCAACTCCAGATCCTTCGAGGGAGATGCATGTCGACACCCCGGGCCAAGGCCCCCCTTCCTTGAAACGTCAGGTGTCCTTTGCGGCGGACACCAAGTCCTCGGCATCTACCTTGGAACCCCCAATTCCAGCTATCCAAGTTGGTCTTGAAGCACCAAAAGAAAAGCCAAAAGTAGACGGTGTGGTTGGCCATATCGAGGTCTACCGCAGTGGGGCAGTAAAGATGCGTCTGGGTAACGGAATCGTCCTGAACGTAAGGCTAGTCCTGCTACTGTTTTCATGGGCCGTACTGATCCATTATTTCAGGTCTCAGAGGCTACACAACCATCCTTCTTCCAGCAGGCAGTTCATTTGGACATGGAAAGCAAGAAGCTACATATTTTGGGCGAGGTCAACAGGAGATTTGTGGTCTCACCGGACCTCGATGTCTTGCTCACTTCCGTAGACCTTGCAGACAATAGTGCTACTACGTTTGAGGACGCCATTATGATGGACACTGTGTAGTATTCAAAGCCTCACGAAATGAGTATGACTGAAATATGTTATTGTTAGCTCCACCAGAAGCATCGCAGAAAGCTCAGGGAATGGAATCGACTGTGGATCAAGGCTGTGATAGAATATAGTCAGCACATGGATGGGTAGAGTAGAGGTAGAAAGAAATGGTCAGAAAAAAACGGCAGAACGTGTGTCCACCGAAGGTAGCTGAGATGGTTTTTCTGCAGTGCAGGACGACCCCTGCATAAAGCCAAATGCCTCAAACATCATGTATGATGGAATTGGCGCATCGGTAGGATGGAGAGATAGACTCACCGCGGAGAGAGAAGGAAGGTGGGGACGAAAAAGGGTGGACGAGCAGGGTTATATAGCTGCGGCCTGCCGGACTACCAACTCCGACCCGGCAGCACTCGTTCAGCCATGTCTGCATCGACAACATATTCAGACTCGCCCACACCCCAACCTCAGACGTCCCAGTATTCATACCAGTCCTACTCGGATGCATCGCACCAGCACCCCCCGTCCTCCCAAGCAACGCCCGCCGTGGCAACCACCAGTTCTTCTACTGTAGCTGCCCCACCCCCACCTCAATCGCGTCAAGCGGCAGAAGACGCACGCAAGGACCGCACTTTGGCAGAATTCCTGCTCATGCTTGACGAGTATGAACCCCTGGTGTGTCGATTTTTCACCCCCTTAGCAGTTCGCTTCCGACTCATGTCTATCGCAGATCCCTAACGAGGTCACCGACTATTATCTCCAAAGGGTTGGGTTCGAATGCGATGACGTCCGTCTGTGAGTGCATCCAGTTACTTACCGTACATGTACTCATGTTTTACTCTGTAAAGAAAACGTCTTCTTTCCCTTGCTGCCCAGAAATTCGTCTCGGATATTGCCTCTGATGCGTACCAACATGCCCGTATACGCACAAACGCAGCGAGTGGGCGGGTTCGCGCGGCCGTCTCAGGTTCTGGGATTGCCAAGGTTTGTCTTTACTACTCTGTTCCTCATGACGAGCTTGACCTCTCCGAAGGACAAAACGAGGACGACTTTGACCATGGATGACCTTAGCGCTGCACTTGGAGAGTACGGCATCAACGCCAGGAAACCCGAGTTCTACATCTAATTTGTGCTTGTATGATTTCGAGCACGTAGCATGCATCTATGCTATCAAGGTTTGCTTGACCCGAGAAACAAAACACCTTGCCGAGTGGCACAGATCAAATCAGTCTGGGAGGATGTCGCCCTGTTACTACCGGTCAACTGGCGTAGTATACGAAGTGGAAGTTGATAGACTTCGTTCCCGGAGTATGCCCCAGCTTACCCACCAGTCCTCCGCAGCTTCTCGAGCACTATATCCAAGAACCTCTCGTATTTCTTCCCATTGCCATCTCATCTTGTCCTCGTCCCAGCCTTGCAGCCCCAACGTCACCATGGCCTGCAGTGATTGATCACGTTGATCGCGATGTGGACCAGGGGGGAGCCATACAAGTTGAAAGCCCATCAGCTCTTGCTCGTGCACAATCCGACAGCGTGTTTCCCGAAGCTCTTGGAACGCTTCCACGAGCAGTGGCAGTTGACCCCAGTTTTTAAGTCGAGACAGAAGGCCGCCAAGGACCTCAGCATCCTCCACTTGGAGACTTGCACTGTGAGTAATGCAAGGCTGTCCCGAATGTCAGGCAATCAAGACCAAGATTTGGACACGGATTATCTACCAGTGATGGATGAGCTGCTCCACCCACTAAAACAATTCTTCCCGAGTCGTCCGTCCATTCCATCAGGGGATCTCTTTTGATATAGCGTCTGCGCTGTAACATGGGACTGAGATCGAGCAATCGCTTGAGCCTAAATGATAGTGTAAGGAAAGTAGAAAAATCCGAGCGAACGACCTACTTTGAGTCTCCAAACAAGGGTAACTTCCTTGATAACGTGAAATTCCATTCCTCAGACACATCTTCACCCAGATCTATCAGTTTGTCTGGCAAAAATACATGTATCGTATACGCGCTGTTGTCTCGCTGACCAATTCGCCTCGTAAATAGCGCCAATAGGGCCACGAACAAGTATGACGGGCACATACCACAGGAAAGCCGACGGCATGGGAAGATGTGCCCATCCAGACTGGGTACTGCTCCAATTGAATCAATTGAATTTACGATCAAACAAAGGAACAGACGTGTACCGATCCTACCTGTACGCCACCACGCTCTGGATTTGTGAACATGTCAAGCTCAGAGTCCTTCTGCAGTTGTTCTCTGGGGACGGTTGCACTAGGGAGACCCTTGAGTCTAAGCTCAGAGGATGCCATGGGCGCTTACACGTAGACGGAAAAGCTGTCCGTGTTGGATCGAGCTCCATTCGAGCTCCCGTCCACAGCCTCACGCACGAGACTGCACGGTCCATCCGCACCTATTATCATATCTGCGTACATTATCTTACCCGAAGCAAGCTCCACTTTCGGGGGATGAGCGGAAACCCTGGTGACAGGCGTGTCGTAAGACATCAGAACACCCGCTGACTTCGCCGCGGAATGCAGCATAGCGTGAAGATCTTGGTACTAGAAGGACATATCAATTATGCTCGATGACAAATGTATGACACATATGATGATGGAGTACTCACATGCATCAAGAGGTACTCGGCCCCAAGTTCCTCCAATACTTCCGTTTGAGGCCACAGTAAATGTCCTACGAGCTCGCCCGTTTCCACTGTCCAGGCCGCGCGTACATCACCAGTCACGATTGTTCGTGTTACTTCGAATGTACTCACTCGAGTAGCAGTGGCTTTTCCTGGTCGGTTTGCCCCACCGAGCAACTTGTTCTCCCAGACCCCATTCCTGGAGAATTTTCGTGAGATTCGGTGGAACTCGAACGCCGCATGCTTTCTGTGATTCACGACGATGTTTGCTCGTTGAGGGGTATCACGATTTAGATCTGAAAGTACCCTGGAGCGTACCTGTTCGGGCCTCGACTTATCGATAACATGGACGGCATGACCCGCTTGACTCAGCCTGAAGGCAACGGACAAGCCGGAGACACCTTACAGAGTCACTTGGATGAGCACTGGACGCAGAAGAATCGCTCACCTCCACCTACGACTATGATATTTAATCTCAAGGAGGCCTTTAGGGAGAACGACATAGTCGGGTCAGATCTTGGGATGCTGAAAGTTACTGATAGACTAGGTCAATTCCCAGCGGGGTATGAAATCATGAGCTGGTTGACGAGAACCAGACGTTGGCCTTGTAAACGTGTCCGTCCTATATGATGTTGACAGTGGGCTGATCGCTTCTATCGTGTGACACGGGAAGCAGAGCACACATTCCTGCATGTATGATTGAAGACTGAAGACACGATACCCGAACCTTCGCACGTACCAAAGCGAAGTAGTGCCCTGAAACCGAACATCAGCATCTATCTAAGCGCGAAGTGCTCTACCAAGTACGATATCCAAGTGTTTGAGACTATGCCTCGCTCGGCAATCGTGGGTGAAATGCATGCACGTTCGGATATTTGAATGAATCCGGCTCAATCAGACGGTTCCTGTTCCTGGGCTGTTCGGTGCAACACACTAGACAGTCAATACCACGGCACTAATAAACCGAAGCCTTGCCTATCAGGTAGGTCAAACCTAGCAGTGCGGGAGGGAGTCTGTCCAAACATCCAATGCTTGGAAACAGTTCGTCTACATGATTTTTGGCGCCAGCGCCATGTACCATTCAGAGGAACAGTAACATAATCTTGCTCGATGACAGACCGGAAATGTTGCCACCCAGACCGGGCCCCGTTTCCCAGGAAGCGATCACTGGTTCACAAATACCAATGATACTGAGACGTAACTTGGACATAGTTTACCAGAAATTTGGAGAAGTTCAGGGAGGCCCAATATCGTCGGACCGTTGGAAGGATAGCGCTTCTTTGCTCTTCTAGACATGGGTCTTGTATAGCCCGTGCAATATATTATCAACGTCTGATAACGTCGCCTCTTTACGGGATACCTCCATGTACGCTTCCCCCTTCTCGTCTTCAACAGGATCGGAGATCCGGGAAGCCACGTGCCAGTGTTGAGGGTGTAACCCCCTGCAAAAAACCTCCATCACCGCTGCTTCTCTTGAATGCATCGTCAATCGTTGTACAGCATGCAATTGTCAGGGTGCCCTACTTGTCCAATAGTCCTTTTGCTTCAAATAGATAATCTGAATTGAAGGCCGTTTCTTCGCTTGCACTCGTGTAGTCCCCAGTTTTAATGATGCAGGTGTGTTTAGGCTGGAGAATCTTTGCCGCAGACGGCAGCGACACCACCATGTTGCTGGGGCATTAAATTATCGCTACGAACCTACGTCAAGCGCTCACACTTACCGTTGGCTGTCCTCGTTAATAATCTTCTCCACATCTTCGAGCAGGCTCCATGTCGGTTTCGCCCAAGCTTCCATGTTGTCCATGTCATTACCGAGCAGAGCAACAGCGTACTGACCACGCTGAGAGATGGTCTAAATACCTGCCACGTGACGATGTTATCTGTGCTGACCTTGAGAAGGTGCACCCTCCTTCGACAGATTGCCAGCGATTCCTGACTTGAGGAAAGGAACACGTCTGTCCAGGTAAATTGCGGTAAGACAGTCATGGGGGTGTCAACACCCAGCAGTGAATCATTCAGTGAAGCTTCCGGGGGGTCCGTGATGAGTGGAAGAGTTGTTGATGGGCGAGGTGTATCCGCTTCTGAGAAGTCCACATCAGAGTCCAGGTTTTTTTCGTGGCCATCGAGCGCAGAGGACTTCTCCTTAGGTAAGTTAAATGAATTAGCGGATGCCATTGCGTCCTCCAGTGCGCTTTGATCAACCTGCACCTCAGCGCATCCGGATGCAGAGTTGGAGATAACGTCGTCACTGGTACTTGTAACCACTCCCTTGGTATTAGGGCCCTTTCCAAATGATGGCCAGGCCCATCTCCTGGGGTCCATACTCATGCTTATGCTTATGCCAAGAAAACCACCCGATGGTGGAGACTCTATATTCGGTGTTGTCCGCGGGTCGTCCTGATCTTCGTGGCTTACGTCCGGACCCCCTGGTCGAGTCGTTGAGACGGAAAGAGTGGCGGCTTCAAGTGTTAAACTAAGGCGGTTCATTAGATGTCGTGCCAATGCAACGGGGTATTGGGAATTTCTATATCTGCTGGAAGGTGCAACGTGACTTTGCGTGAACACCAGCACGGCAACTCCTTCGGGTACCTGTGATGAGAACTTATCAATAGCAGGAAGAATGCATTGATATGATGGGTGGAGGGGCAAGCCTGAGGAGTCAGATAAACGGCTATGCAATCCCGGTCGGGAGATATGTGCGTACCAAGGTCCATGCCAAGGCTAAAATCCTTATCCAAGTCCCACGTCCATATCCAGACAGTAAAAAATCGCTCGAGCTGCAACTCCAAGGCTTGTCGTCCCAATGAAGACAATACCGAAGAGAAGGATCCATGGGTCAACTAACAGGCATGTTACTTCAACCCCCGGGGAACGAAGCCGACGTGGAACTGACCTTGAATAGTTCGTAGCCTCGCATAAGATGCGCTCGTATCGCAGAGTCATGCAGGGTTCCATCATGATAGTCGAACTGTGGTACTTGACTCTGTTCTCTCTCATTGGCTTTCCCCTTGCCTTTATCTCGGGCTTTGGACTTTACAGCAGGAGGGCGCGGTGTCTTTGCCAGATCGATGGCCTGGATTATTGAGCTCTTCAAGGGGTAACACCAGTACAGGTTACGCCGCACTTACCACGTGTATCCAAAAGTTGGGCTCAGGGCTCACCATGACCATTCTTCTCGACTGCGAATGAACGCTCTGGCATATATCTGCTGAATGGAAGATCCTATTGGACGCTTAGTTCTGCACACACCCAACACCATTTCTCTCACTCTGCAAAGTTAACAAGCGCTTTCGCAAGCCCAACCTGTCTTAGCATCCTATCACGCGATACGGCTCGGTCGCGGGAGGTGTAGAATAGGATGTGAGCTTGTTCCTTGGTATCTTCGTCGTCATCACATATCGCTAGGATGTCAGGTCGAAGGGTAGGGTTGTAGATCGTCAGGTATAGCAGAGATGGAGAGACTCTACTCATGTGGAAACGGGGCCAAGAGTAGCTACGAGCATACATCGTAAACAGCTGCAAAGCCGTCTCGACTCGCGAGTAAACAGGCAGAGAACACAAAGCAACTCTGGCCAATACATAATGTATGTGATTATGCAGGTAGATTACATTCGTTCGGTTCTAAGGTCTTGGTATCTCATCATTGTCCACAACATCGTTCTTCTGTGAATTTGCATCGGAAAACGGATTGGAATCAGAGTCAATCGGCGAAGGTGAGGAGGACAGTTGTAGTTCTTCCTCTATGAGCTGGATGGGACTGGTCTCGAACCCTCGGTCCGCGGTATCATCGTCATCGGCCTCGACTTCGTTGGATGATGTAGGCGATGGTTTGAAAGATGGAAAATGGAACGCTTGCTCGTCGTCCATGAGGAGAGATTTCGGATCAGCGCTTGCGAGGAGTTGGTCATGCTGTGATTCTTCCAAACTTGGTGGCTCATCAAGAGGTGGGGGAGAAGACGAAGGGGTTGACCTGTTATGAGATGGTGGTGTCCGCCATCCAATGTTTTGTGGTGTGGAGGGCGACACGAACGTAGGTACGATGATTTCATTTGGAGGTGTGGGAAGTTGGGTATCCACGGGCGGGGTAGGGTCAACAACCTCGTGAGCCGATAATTGTGTTTCCTCTATCTTAAGGTAAGTTTTACCACCAAGCGGCTTGTTGCTTCGTCGCTTGTAGAATAGCAAGTATGCGTTTGCATTCTAGAGGGCCGATTAATGCACTATCTTTGCGACAGTATGTCAGACCCACCACTGCTTGGTATGCTTCGCCTTTTGTGACATAAGCGTCGTCGAAGTGGTACCATTGCTCGGTGATGTGGTTTAGCGCATAGGCCCGGTAATGACCACCACCAAGCCCTCCGAGGTGTTCATCGACTGCGTATAGGTCATAAATAAGAGGTTCATCGACATTACCAATTCCGAGCTCCTCAATATCGATTCTTCTCTCGGCCAACCTCTGTCCAACCTTACGTTCGCCAACGAGATTAGTAAGATCAAGTCCTTGAGTGGGAAAGTCGACAAATGTGTCAATCTTGTCTCTGAGCATACGACTGTTACTGAAGCGCTTGAGGTGCACCGCCAGAATATCAGGCACCCTCCAAAGGTCAAACTTTTTCGTGGCCTGCTGATGTTTCTTGCATCGAGGGCAATACCATAAATCATCCTCACCCAATTGTTCTTCCCTTGTAAATTCGGTTAGACAATCGTCAATGGACAGCCCCTTGCTCCTTCTTTCCAAAGCCGCTTTCTTCGACTCTGCATACTCGGAGTGTAAGAACGTAGTCCAGGAGGCATTTGTCCATCGTGCGTGCTCCCAGTTCGATGCTTCGTCACCAAAATAATATGTTTTCAGGTTTTCGTCAAACTCGCAGTAGATTGCGTCCATTTCCTTGAGCAGCGGAGCGCCTTGTTCCATCTCCTCAAGACGAGTTTCCCAGGACTCGAAGCGTTGGCCCGAGGAACTGTACGAGCTAAACCCTGTTCCATAGTCTTTCTGGCCAGCCTGAAGGCGCAGGTTGAAAATAGCTTTTTTGATTCCCACAATCTGGGGAATGCCATTAGGTGTGGTGTCCATCGTAGAATCATCCTGGATCACAGTCGCAATGTCGCCTTCATCGGCATTCATGTCCTCAACACGAACAACCTCCCCGTTCTCTTTGATCTCTGTCAAAGAATCCATTGGCGGAACCGGGATGGGCACCGAATTGACAGGTACGGACGGAACTTCCTCCCACGTAAAGAGATCAGAGGCATGGCAAGTCCACCGCTGAAGACGATCTACCACAGCCTCGTATATTGCTTGAATACTTCGAGCATGTCCGGAATCGATAACCAAGATGAATGGATGACCAAAATTGGTCTGCGTATGGTAGCTGTACGACTGCCGTGAGGACTGAAGATCGGTCATAAACACCGGAATAATAAAGGGATCTGTTCCCTTTTTCTTGTGCAATCGGCTTTGACGTGCGCTGCATGGCAACTCAAAGCATACGATGATGTCACTATCCGACATGTCAGCGCAGAGGGAATTGTCATCAAGGTCCTTATAGAATCGGTTGTTGAATATCTCCAATGTCAAGAGCTAAGACGGGGAATCAGCAGGCGAGGATTAGGAAAGATGAGATACGAGCATTTTCCGGGAGTGTACCCATCCATCGGCCAAGGAGTGCACGAAGGTCTCTGAAAGTAGAGTCAGGACCAATCTCAACAGGAACCTGCATTTATTATTGTCAATTTGCTATTCAAATTACTGGTGATAACTCAACCTTGACGTGGGGTTTCGACGAATCCCATGGAATATATTCAACAACGTGTCTCCATTTCTTCGTCACAGGAATAGGTAGAGTGAGGTACATGAATGGGTCAAACGTTATTGAGACCTAGGGGGAGATGGTCAAGCAATCTGTGGCTGTTTTGGCCACCAGCGTACCTTCTGGCATTCGGGACACACTAGGGTACTTTGGTACTGTCCTTGGAACAAGTCCACGATGACACTGTCATTCCGCTCCATGTATCCATGCCAAGATTTTTGTGCCAATTGTGCAAGCTCGAGATCACCACCACCCTCCCAATCTGGCTTCTCTACATAAGGTTTCTTGAGCACGCGATTGAGGTCTTCGTGCAGACCATCGAGTAGGAAGGCCACGAGTTCCTGTGAGTCATGTTGCTGGTATCCGCTGAATTGTGGCGCAAAGCGTTGCAACTGCATTTTGAAATCGCGTGGTGAGTAGGAAGTTGCGCTGGGATCTTTGGCCCATATGCGATGTAAAAGTGTGCCAAATGCCTCAGCGATGGCACCACCCATGCCAAGTGGATTATCAGGATTGAGCTCGCTCTGGTAAACACCAGCTATGGAAATTGAGTGAGATCACATATAAAAACAAATATGGCTTAATAGCTTACAAAGGAAATAATCTGTAAGTTCTCTTGTATGCGCAAGACACTGAAGGGCAGAGTTCATAAAACAAGTGTTGCCCCTTTGCATTGGTGTCAAATCAAGGAATAAGGTGGTAGGAAGGGCGTACATGTTTCCGAGACCAAGTGTTCCTGGATCCTGTGGGGTCCGATTCTTGGAAAATCCAAATGACTTGAAAGGAACAACTTGAACATCTTGAACTCTAGCGGACGATCCCGCTGATGGTGCGGGTGACGGCACTTGTCTAGGTTGAATCTGAGTGATGCTTGTTGTTGCAGGGCCCTTTCCCAAACGGCTGAAGAAGTCTTCTCCACCAAACAAAGGAGGGGGAACGGGTGGGGCTAATATAGTTGATACCGTCGATCTTTGGTCCGCTATCCATCTTCCATCTTGCTGAAACTCGACAACAAATGGATCATCAAATTCAATCAACGCGTCCTCGAGAGTTTCGTCATTTATCTCTAAGAGTTCCGCTCCATATGCAGCAAGCTTTAATGTGGGAAATTGTGATCCTGCATATTCTCCAGGTTGGACCTTCCATATCCTGTATGGAATGTTGGAACGCGCAGATACGCTGGCTACAAGCTCGTTGCTGAGAGTCCTCACTGTGTCTTTCGTCGAGAGTGTCACGTAGTGATGGGGGGGACCAATCGGCCCATCCGATTGGGAGTCGATAAGGGAGAGTACTTTAAGGCGGGGAGGTCGAAGTTCCAGACTAGGCTCCCCTAGATGACCCCTCGCAATCACGGAACGAGGGAGTGGATATATGGCCGGACCATACCTACACAAGTTTGAATCAACCGCATGACCAGACGAATGATGACGCACCAAGTGGTAAAGGCCTTCCAGACGTCCCAAGGCACGAACTCAACATCGACACCCTCTGCCAAGTTTGATACGAGGTTGGCATCACGGTCGACGAGTGGCGTGTTGTCGACGGGGCCGACATGCTTTTCCTCGAGGGGGCGGGACTTGTCAACGACGCCTTGACACGCGGCCTCCCATCGTCTGTACCACCTGCGAGATACAACATACCATGTGTCGCCGACTTGCATCTGCCTGAGACGGCGCGTGGTGACGTAGTGTAGTTCTTGCTGTGGTGTGAGGTTTGCGGGTGGTTCTCGTGGGGGTGTGGGTGGAGGCATAAGAGTGACGTCGGCGAGAGCATGTTCGCCCTGTTCTGCCATATAGGCATCGATATCATTGGCGACATCGGCAGTGAGTGTGTCGTGGACGGCGCGGACGGGGGTCGTGGATCTGGGGCCTTCAGAGACAGCCCTCTTGACGGAAGACGAGTCAGATTGCATTGATTCTGAGCGTTGTCTCTTGCGGCGTGTCAGTCCCACATCCAAGTCAGTGACCTTGGACAACGGCGACGCTGCTGGCGACGGCAGGCTCATCGCGGTGAGGAATAAGAAGCTTGACACGCCGTGGTAGGGGAGGGGGGTCATGGGGGGTCGCCAACATTCGTCCGCCTTCCTCGACGTTCCCTACAGCGTGGAGTACCATCATCATGGTTGTGCAGAGTGAGTATCGTATGTTGCACCTGCTACCAGGTTCATCACTCTACCAGGTAAACACTTTTTAAACACTCCGGCCTCCCTTGTGCTCGACTCCCTCATGGGCTTGTGCGTCCTCAACCCGCATCTCGCCATCGATCCCGCAAACAAAGGTTCTCTTTTCTTACATTTGCCCAGTTTCGAGTGGAGTATTGACCACGTCCTCCAACCAGTCCTTCACCTTACCAACCCAGACCGTTCAAAGGTCGCTCTTGTCTGCGGGGGTGGTTCTGGCCACGAGCCATCACACTCTGCATTCGTCGGTGGGTTCCCTGGCATTCGGAATTCCCGAATATCACCTATCCATTCGTCGCAGGTCAAGGAATATTGTCAGGTAGGATCTTTCTCGTTCTCCATAGAAAGTGCCGCAGCCACATTCCATACACCAGCTGCGGTCTGTGGAAGTGTGTTCGCCTCGCCGAGCGCAAGGCAGGTCCGTCGTGCAATCGACTTGGCTAGCAACGATGTAGGGTGTGTCCATCGTCGTTCCCCTTTGTCTGTCGTTTACTAACACCCCCTCAGCACAGTCATCATCGTGAAGTAAACCCATCAGCACTCTCCTACTCCCGTTGTTGACACTGAGCACACAAGGAACTATACCGGCGATGTTCTTAACTTCGGACTCGCGAAAGAGCACTACGCCGCCGTCCACCCAGACAAGTCGGATCGTGTCAGATTCGTGATTGTTGGTGACGACGTTGCCGTTGGACGAGAGCAAGGAAAGATTGTTGGTAGGAGGTCCGTTCTCCTTTCGAATTTTCTTATGTCGATTCACTTACCTTCT
>JBBPJW010000202.1:31626-46725 GCA_038088935.1 Pulveroboletus aff. viridisquamosus
GATCGCAGGCGCACTCGCTGCTCGGGGAGGTTCCCTCCAGGAGGTTGCGGCCATGGCCGAACACATTTCTTCCCACATCGGTACGATCGGAGTGGGATTGGAGCACTGTCATGTACGCAATTCTACTCCAGCACACGCACTATTCGAGTGATCGAACATGTAGGTTCCTGGTACTACAGTACCCGACACGCATCTGGATGCCAATGAACTTGAGATCGGGCTTGGTATCCACAACGAAAGTGGTCACAGCCGCGTCTCACCCATACCCCCTCTCAATGAACTCGTGCCGAACCTCATTCAGATGATTACCTCTACCGCCGATCCTGACCGGTCTTTTGTGCCTTTCAAGAACGACGGCACCGATCGCGTCGTACTCCTTGTTAACAACCTCGGCGGTCTCAACGAACTCGAACTCTGCGCCGTTGTCGGCGAGGCGAAAAGTGCGCTAGACGGGCATGGCATCAAGACAATGCGCGTCTTAGCCGGATCGTTTATGGTTTGTTCGTCCCACTCACATGCACAAAATTCGCCATTGACATCGGAGTAGACGAGCCTCAGCATGCCAGGGTTTTCCATCACTCTCTTGCTCCTTTCCGATATTGAATCTGATAGTGCCATTTCTACGGATCTCATACTCTCCCTTCTGGACGACCCAACCAGTGCCCCGGGCTGGAAATGGTCTTCGAAGATTGAACCGACAGCCATTACTGAGACGGCTTCCTTGACATCTGTCGACACTCCAACTCTCAGTAACCGATCTCCCCTCCGGGCACCGGATGCACGCTCCTTCGAGATCGTCATCGAGCGCATCTGTAATGCACTTTTATCGGCTGAGGACGAGATCACGGCTATGGATAAGATTGCTGGCGACGGAGACTGTGGGATTACCCTCAGTGTGGGTGCATCAGGTTAGTTGCCATATCGTGCTCAGTTGTTCTCTATTCCATGATCACTTATGTTGTCAATCCAAAGGGGTACTTGAAGCCCTCAACCAAGGTCGCATCATTGGAGGCAATGTGGTCAACAGCATGATTGCCATCTCCAAAGTGGCCGAGGAAAAGATGGGAGGGACGAGCGGTGCCTTGTACTCGTTCGTACTGTTTCTAGATATCATTCTTTCAGCCTCTAGCTGAAGGATTTCCCCCCGAACAGAATCTTCTTCTCCTCGCTCGCCCAAGCCCTGGCACGCTCCCCTGCTACAGTGGCCACAGCTGACGTTTGGAGCAGTGCCCTCAAGTCTGCTGTCGCCCAGCTGTACACCTATACGCGTGCTCGACCACCCTCGCGCACGCTTGTTGATCCACTTGTTGCTTTCGTAGATGCACTTCCCGCTGGGTTCCAGGGTGCCGTCGCGGCCGTGCGGCATGCTGCTGAAGAGACGAGGAACATCGAAGCAAAGGCGGGCAGGAGTGCATACGTTGAGGGGGACTGGTTGAAAGAGCAGAAGGTCCCCGACCCAGGAGCATGGGGAGTCAAAGTTATTATTGAAGCACTCGCGAAGTGATCGACTAGCCAGCGGGTAGCAGCAAAGTGGGGGGAAACGTGTATATTCACAGTCATAGCACTGCACTTGTAAGCATATGATACTGACGCTTGAAAAACTCGTGTACTTCTAGTAGCAAAATAAATCATAGTTTTCTATAGTCAAGGCAATGAAGATTCATCGAGATTAAGGATGAATTTGGTGTGGAACCTGATGGCTTCAATCATCGCTTCCGCTCGTAATGCTAGGTGGTATTCCTAGAGATGCGCTTTGTGAAATAGGGAAGACTCACCTTCGTTCACTGTGTGGAAACCGTTATAGAAATCTGCAGAGGTAAAGGGGGCGAATCGGAATATGTGCTTCGTCAGGTTCCAGTAGAATTGTGTGTCTAGCAAGACGATGTCAAAACCGAGTGTAGTAGAACGCAATAGCCGACAAGATCGCACCAGTATTACCTAGAATAATAAATCAGTCTGGCGTAAAACGACGAACGCGCAAGATACGAACCCAAGGACAGAGACGGGGAAACGACTACTTGTGTTGCATTGTAAAAGCTGGAGGACTCCATGGTCGCCTTAATGGTTCCAGCAAGGATCGAGTAGGGGCCATGACCGATTGGTGTTACAGGCGAAGGATCGAGAGCAGTATCGTATTCATCGGATATGGACACTTCTCCTGCATGACCAACGTGGACCAAGCGCCCGAAAGCATTCAAGGTCAGGTCAAGCTTGCGTGCAACAGGGTAGAGAATTTGAACGAGATGCTGTTGGAGCTCGGACACAGAACTTATTGCACGTTGAGCGAGGGTAGCTGTTGGTCATGTGTGAACATACCTATGTTCTGCAATGCGATGGTTGACAATGACCGCAGCGCGTTCGGGAAGAGCGTTGACTTTGACGCCGCCTTCGAGAATATCGGCGGCTTGGGTCGTTCCCAATATGGCACGAGTAGCAGGTGACAGTTTAAGAAGGCCGCGCTTGAGGCGCTCCAAAGCTGCATCGTCAGATATTGCCCTACGGGCGACTGAACGGAGATGGTCAGGGAAAAGTGGAGAGTACTCTGCGAGGCAGACGGTAGAGAGGAAGGGAGTTCCGTTACGAAGAAGCTGAGGGACGTAAGGGTTCTCCTCAAGTGTAACGATGAATTGGGCAAGATAGCCAATGCTCTGACAGGGTGTGTTTGTTGGTGTTACGCGTGCTTATGGAGAACGTACTGTATGCTCTGGGGGCGTGCTGGAATGACCGCCTGGAGTTGTGACTTGGATGCGGGCGTCGAAATAGCCCTTTTCGGAGAGGGAAGGGAGAGCAAAGTACACGCCATTACCGTAATCTTGCACGGAACCTGGGTGGCAATGAGAACACAGATTACGGAGAAGGGGAAAACGAACCGCCTTCGTCGAGGATCAAGGCAAACCCATCATAGCCGTATGTTTGTTGGAGGTAAGTGGCAATATGTCCAGCACCCTGTGGGCGGATCAAAAGTGAGAAGGTAGATGGATGAGGGGTGCATGTACTTGGCGACCGGTTGCCTCTTCATCGAAACCGAAAGCGAGTACGACGGTTCGGGCGGGAGTAAAGCCATGCTTAAGGAGGGTGTCGATGACGATGAGTTTCTGGACGAGATCGCCCTTGTCGTCGCAGGTGCCACGGCCCCAAATCCATGTGCCTGGATGGATATGAGTATGGTTGGAGGAGAAACGGGAGGCTGACCATCATAATCGCCCGAATATGGCAAGTGTTCCCAGTGGGAGAGAGTGGAAGGATCGACGGGGACAACGTCTAGATATGACTGTCAGTGACGACGTGGATGCGGGGCAGTTAAAGGACCTTGGTGGGCAGTTGACAAGAATGGTTTTGCATTGGTGGAGCCCTGCCAATGGAACACGAGACCATAGGTGTTGACGGTCGTGACGTTCAGTCTGTCGTATCTGGTGGTACGATAAGAAGGAGAAAGGTAGACGAAAGGGCACTGACACGAGGGGAAAGGTCTGTCGCAGATATTGGTGCAGGTCTGCAAACGGACGCCACACAGGATCCTGGTCGACGGGGCCACTTCCGTCTCTGGACTCTGTGCTGCGAGAGGGTGAGATGGGGCGGAGGAACGGGAGAGGACGGACGGGATGCGGACCGCGCCGGAGAGTGCGCGGTACGCGGCGTGCTTGAAGTCAGGAGAGGCGTAGACGACGTCGAGTTCTGCGGCAATGGGCGCATGAGCACTTGGATAGAGCGGGTCCCACTGCTGGCAGAGGGTGTTGGACGGGTCTCTGAAAGGTCTGAGGAGGAGCAGCCCGGCGAGCAAGTTCGCGACCCAGCTCATGGTAGCGGAGGAAGGGAGTCACGTGATGGTCGAGTACCGCACCGGTCGGGTTATAGGGCCAGACGGGTGCGGGGGCGAGCTCGACGATGGCCCAGCGAGAGCCGTGCGATCAGTGCCCGCCGTCGTGCGCGTCGACGTCCCGTCTACTCACCGCAGAGTGCACCGACCAGTGTCTTGTCCTCACCTGCGACGATTCAGATCACGCCCCGCAGCCTTGTCTGGTCGCAAATGGCTCCCCCTCCTGTGATGGCACCTGCGTCGACTGCACTGGCCTGGACGAAATCGTAAGCGTCCCCTGTCGATTCCGCTCACCTTGCCTGACGTTGCCACAGTTCCAGTGCTGCACCGACTACCACACCTACTGCGCGCACCCAAGGCCGTATAGCTCCCCACCACCCATCTGCTGGGCAGACTCATTTTCCGGCTTGCCCTGCGAGTGCGCCGAAGACTCCCAGTATTCATATCCTGCGGCCTCCCTCTCTCAGTCGATACAAACCCTCATCCCCGACTCCTCTATTTCTTCCAGCGCTTCCTCCTCACCCTCTCTACCCCCATTTTCACCGCACCTCCATGTCCCTTCCGCTTTTGTTCTTCCGCCCACTTCCGCCCAATCTTTTCCTTGCATGTGGGCAAACTGTGGTTCCGTTTTTAACAGCCTATCGGATCTCGTCGGCCATGTCAATCTCCAGCACCTCTGCGTCGTAGACACTCCTCTACCCCTTCAACCACAGGATGGTATCTTCTCCCATACTCCCCTCTCCTGTCACTGGGGCGATTGCGCGTTGTCTCCGTCCCCCTCTCCTATCCCAAGTTCCTCATCCACAACCTCAGACGATGGCGTCCTCAATATCCTCACAACACACCTCATGCAAGACCATCTTGGTCTCAACTATCCCTTCCCTCCTACCACCCCCCAGCCCGCCCCGGCCAGCCTCCATGACACTTCCGACACCACCCATCAACCACCGATCTCCCCCAATTTACCATCGCACGATTGCTCAGGTACTCACGTCTGCAAGTGGAAAGCCTGCACCCGATCCTTCCCCTCGTGCAATGATCTCACAGCCCACGTTGCCTCTGTCCATGTAGGAGCCGGAAAATCTCGCTACGAGTGTTTCTGGAAGGACTGTGCTAGGCACGGTGCCAATGGCTTTTCCACTAAGCAAAAGATATCTAGGCATCTCCAAGTTCGTCTTTCACCCTATTCCATCACACCTACTCAGCACACGTCCTAGTCACATACCGGCCACCGTCCCTTTCAATGTCAGGTATGCAACCAACATTTTTCAGAGGCGGCAACTCTCCAGCAGCACATGCGCCGACACACACAAGAGAGTGAGTCATCCTTCTGGTACATCGGCTTTCGTGCCAACAACCCACAGGGCCATATGCCTGTGATTTTCCCGGGTGTGGAAAAACCTTTGCTATTATGAGTGCTTTGACGATTCACAAACGTACTCACAACGGGTTACGGCCATTCAAGTGTCAGTTTTGCGACAAGTAAGCATCTCGCCAACCGCAACGTCTCGGCCTTGTCCTCTGACAACGCATCTTTCAGAGCCTTCTCGGAGTCTTCCAATTTATCCAAACACGTAAGTCAACATATCTGCCAAGTTGTTTTGTTCCACTCACTCGGTTAATAGCTTCGGACGCATACCGGTGTGCGTCCATATGGATGTACTGTAGAGGAATGTAAGAAGACGTTTGCTAGACCAGACCAGCTAGCTAGGCACATGAACGTGCACCGAAACAGAGATTCCGATGGATAGCTTATCAACGGCTTCGCACAGCTACTATCATAGAGTATATTCTAATGCTCATATCACGTCGTTCAAGCACATACATGCACGCAAGAGCGAGTGAGGTATGAAAGAGGCGACTGGTAAGCAAGGGGGAAACCAGCCTTCATAAATGGTGAATACAGACAAGTTCACCACTGGCCATCCAATGCCATTTTGTTGATACCGTGAGTGACGTCGACTTGACCGTCACCTTCGAAAACCACCAGTTGTTGTTCAGGAGTTTTGCTTGGTGGCATGGCTTCCGCAAAGGGAGGTTGTGGTGGTAAGACAGGCGGGGGAGCGAGCCCGAGCGTTCTCCTCATGGGTATGACACGGCCTGTAATGCACAAGAAAGAGATGAATATGACGAAAACGTCACACCAGACAGGGAACAAGAAAAAAAAAATACGTGCCCAGCTTCTTGAGATGATCGTACCCCTTCATCCTCACCTTGTCGAATTCAGGGTTGACGGAGGAGCCCTCCTCGAGCGCCACATAGTCGATGCGCTTCATGATGAGGAACGCGTCGGTGAGCGTCCACACCGCCTCCGGGACGACCTCGTCGACCCAACGACAGTGCCGCAGGAGCTCGCAGCGCTCAACGTGAGGGAACATGGGCTGAATACCGTGTTGTCGACAAGACTCGTCCGAAAAGACCCCTACCATGAGATACACGGAGGGAAAGGCGAGTTTGGCTTGACGTAACTGCAGCATGTGTCTGCCCCGGTCATCGAGACACGTCAGCGGAAGTGTAACGTCGCAGTTTGTCCAAGTGAGAGCATACCCTGCTGTCAACACATCAAAGACACCGTCGAGATAAACGCGAACGGTTCGGTTGTCGAGGGGATAGCTGCCACCATTCCGCGCGTTGGTGGTGTCTATGGCACTGCGAACCCAACATTGAATGTCGGTGGAGGAGAGCGAGGCAGTGCTGAGGGTTTGTCGGGCGGCCTCTGTGGGGGGAATTTCACGCACTCCTTGCGCAGCGATATGGCCGTAATCCGCGATGCTGGACTCAAGAGAGCGCTGCCCAGGATTTGAGATGACATCGTAGTCTTCATCACTAAGGACGGAGGAGGAATCCATTGCGTGGTAATAGCCAGATTGACCAAGGACTCAGGACTCAAGGACTGGTCTGCATTCACAGTGCGACGTCGGACATCAGTTCAAGCGAGTCTGACGGTGAGATTCGAGAACATGATATATCTAGCATACGTTTCATGAGACCAGTGGTGGTATCACTCCAGGGAGGAAGGCGAACCCCCCCCTGTTCGCGTTGTACCACCTCGCGTCGTGCGCAATCAACAGCCGCACCCTTGGGACTTGGAGCAGCACCTTGATCCGCCTCAGGTTCTCCTCCGCAGCGTCCTTGTCCTCATGTGCTATGCACCGCATATGTCCTGTCGCTTCGTCCTTCATAAACGCAAACGTCTTCTCTCCTGTCACGAGCCGCCAGTCATGCACAGAGTCACCACCGAGAAGGATCCAGGAGCCGTCTGCGGATGTGCGTGCGAGGACATTGATATGGCCGGCGGAGTGACCTACATCCATGTCGGTCTCAACATCCATCACTTCTTTTTGTCTTCGCTCGCTCACCTGGCGCATCTATAATGTATAGACTCCCATCCCCGAAAAAGTCAAGTGCATATGGGAACGGGCCAATAGGATCGTTCATTTCTGATTTGGATATGAATCGCGCACGTTCAACAGGGATGGCAGTCGACGAGGTAATCGCATCTGGGTTTCCGGGGTATCCGTTCGCCAGCTGCTCCCGACATCCTTCCCCCACGACGAATGTCGCGTTTGTGAACGGAGTGTGGTCGCCGATGCTGTACCATCACGAGCATAAAGGCCCGATGGATCATGTTGAGCGTTGTGACGATTCGTAAGGTGAATGTCCACTTACTGGTCCCAGTGGAGGTGGCTGATGATAACGACATCTACCTGATCAGCTGAGAGGCCACCTTTCAGAAGTGACTGTACGACGTCCTGCTCCACGGTGGGTGAGAGGCCAACGGACTTTGCGAACAGCTGCAAAGGTGGTGGGTATCCCTCAAAGTCGCGCCGCGCCCCAAGATCGAACACGAGCTGAGTGCCCGACTTGGAATGACGCAGTGAGAAGGCAAGGGAGGGCGACGTTATGATTTCCGGTGCTGTGTCTGCGAGAAACAGGTTTATGGGAACGCTTATGTTTCCGGCCTCGAGGGCGGAGACATCTATGTACGCTTGGTCTGGGGCGGGAAGAGGGAGATTCGTCGTTTTCTCGTCAGACATGGTGGTACAGGGCAGTCTGCAGTTGTTTACCTCTGCATATGGTGGACGACTTCTCAATGGGTCCCTGTGATGGACACGAAATGTTCCGTCGACCTGTTACGATTCAGAGGCATGACCACAGTGCCTATCATGGCCAAGAGTTCCGAAGAGATTACTCGTTACGGGGAAAATTCCGAGCGTCGTGTGATTTCCTACCCCCTTTCTCTTTATTCTTGCTTCTCTCCTCACTCTCCCCTATCTCGTGCCCTTTTGCAACTCAAGGCTTCCAATGTGGTGCATTTGCTTTTTATGTTTGATCATGTACATTGACTGAAAAAAGTATCACAATGCATCACCCTGATGTGGTATGTGAAGCACACTGCAAGCAAGCTTAGTTTAGTGGAGAGAAATATAGCACGTACCTCTAGATCATGTGATTTGGCTCAGTTACTGTAAAAATATGCCATTGCAAAATAACAGCCTTATTGGAATAGTTTTTTCTTCTACTTTTAGTATTTGCGTTATGACTCTAGAATGGGGAATTGTGCTCTAGAGACCTTCAGAGAAGTTCAGAGGTTCCAGATGGTTGAATGTGTTGGATTTAGCAAGTACATGTGCAGCTATGACCACTATTGCATTAAGGATATGGGCAGTGGCTGAAAGACTTTTTTACTCTTTTTTGAGTTCTTCTCCCTCTTTTCTCCTTTCTCCTTTTCCACTTTCCACTTTCACCTCAAACTTACACATCCATTAGTCAGCATGGGGATCCGTGTGCAATAAAGGCCCTATGTAGTATATATATATTCCCTCCTGTAGTTAGATATATACTAGTCTTGGAACTGTTTTTCTTGCCCACATTAGCACTCCTTTCAAGTGCTCATGAGCAGAGTTCTGATATAATTCCAAGACTCATCCTCTCTTAAACTGGGTACTTAACTCAGATATTCCATTGTCCTGTTAATTGCAAATTCACCTCTTAATATTTTCACCTTCTTTCACTTTCCCTGTTTAATGCCTCTATCAACAGGCTTTCCCTTTGCAAGTCTAGCCAATCAGTCACCATCCATTTCTATTTGCTAGTCTGTATCTTATTGGCTAATGAATATAATGTTGTATCCAACAAATCCCTATCCATCTGCAGCATCAAGGGCTGCCTTCCATGCTGTATTGTGCCTTAGTACTCATTCTCCAGTTATGGCCAGCCTAATGCATCCACAACCTCAGCAACCATTTTTAACAACCAGAATTCCTGCCCCACTCACACCCTGGTTAACAACTCAAATCAAATTTGATTACTGATACCTTGAATGGTATTATAAGATGCAATAGGACCCCTCTTTGGCTGGTCCTTCTCCTGCACCTTATATTGCAGTACATGAGGCTCCCTCTTTCTCTTCTAGTACCATAACATACTGTCCTGCTCTGGATCTCTTTCCAATGGTCAGGATTTCCCCTAGCAGACCTTCTCTGGCAACTTCAACTAGCAGACCTCAAGCTTATCTTTTCAGCCTGCATCTCAGAAAATCACTTGCCATGAAGCCAAGTGAGTTTGATGGAGATAAGGAGAAGTATGTGCAGTGGTGGAGGAGCATTACCCTGTACCTGGCTGGTTTTGCAGAATAACTTTCCAATAGTCAAAAAATTCTTATTTTCCTCTCATATATAAAGGGCAACAACTCTGCTGGTTGATTCTCTGATCTCTACATTACTTAGGGGAAACTAGGTCAGCAATTCTTCCAGGAGTTTAGTGATATGCTCCAGTTATAGTATTATCCCACTGCTTTGCCATGAAATGCTAAAAATGAACTTATAAAGCTTAAGCAAGAAAAGAACTCAGTTGAAGATTTCTTTACAAGAATACATTAACCTGTGATTGAAGCTGAATTCAATATCATAACCAATGGAGGAATACTTGTAGGAATTGTGAGAAATAGAGTGTACAATGACATTATAGAGTATGTTGAAAGATCCCATCCTAAACTTCTTGAAAGTCATGACATTATTGAATGAAATGCTGCTTTGGTGAAAGCCAAAGCTGTCCTCAAGGAGATTATGGCCCATAAATCATAGTCTAGGATTCAGATGTCTCCAAAAAGAACTTGACAACCCTAACAGCAGCAGCCACCTCTCTTTGATGGAAATGCAAATACCTTTACTCCTGCAGAGAATGCAATCCATTCCAATCAAGCAGAAATATTTCCAAATATGGGGATTCCAATGGATATTGGGAAAGCAAGAGCTGAGAGAAAGTATATGAGATGCTCTGAGGTATGGCCCTGTACCCAGCATTCTCTTAGACTCTGTTATGCTTAGCAAGTAAGAATGCTTGAACACAATATTGAATTTACAGATGGCAAAGAATTGGAGAGAAAGTTGTGACAGCTGGGTTTTACAGATGAAATACAGCAATAAGCTACACTGATATTTCAACACAGGGGAAAGCTTCTCTGTTGACAAATTGTATTAGTAACAAATGTAACATTTTGATTGTTGACCCAAGTAAAGTCAAACTCATAAAAGGCTCAAAAATTGAATCTTCTGAAGTAATAAACATATGAAATCCTCTGGGGAGGTTAGCTAAGGAAAAGAACAACCTTTAAGCTCCAAGAATCATTCTACAGTGGCTGACTAAGCAACTGATCACTCCTACCTGTATCATCAATAAACCAAGCAATTGATATATGTGGTCAATAAACTCCATTAATCCTTGGTCTGTCTGCTGGATTAAAAATATTGTCAAAGATCCCAATAAATGGAAATCCCAATGATATATATAATCATTTGTGCATAATTCTCATTAGTTTGAGGCAAATAAGGAGTTACTCCATCAGATTCAAGAACCTTGATAATGAAAATGCATATTGGACCCTTTTAAATCTACAATGAGAACCCTCATATGTACATGGTGCTCAATGATTATCTGATTTCCTCAAAATCAGGGCCCAGCTGATTTTATCTAACATATGTATCATACCAATCATAGCCCTCATTGACTCCAGATACACAGGCTCTTTGATTGACAGATCCTTTATACATAAAAAGGAAATCACAACCCATAAATTGCCATGATTCATGCCAGTTTACAATACTGATGGTACCAAAAATACTGCTGGACAGATCAAAGAGTTCATTGTCACTGAATTGCAGATAAAAAATCACAGAGAGCAGATTCCATTAGCTATTACAGTTCTTGGAATAAACCAAGTATTCTTATGATATGATTGGTTGAAGAAGCACAATCTAAGGATTAACTGGAAATGGAAATCCATTGAGTTCCAGTGCAACCAAGATCATACCCCTGATTCAATTATCCTTGAAGAGAACAATTTAGAAGAACTCTGCTTCTTGAAGGGAGATTAATTCTTTTGTCTGGAAATCTGAAACATATCTATGGACATTGCCACTGCTGTAAATATGGCTAAAGAGAAAAGGAGTTTTGAAGAAAGCATACCTTCAGTCTATTATGATTATGAAGAAATTTTTGCAAAGAAAATTTTTGATAAACTCCCATCTCATTATTCCTGGGATCATGCAATAGAACTTATTCCAGGGGAACATACAATAGATTGCAAAAATTATAATCTCTTCTCCAATAAACAACAAGAACTTGATGCATTTCTGGAAGAAAATCTCAAAACTGGCAGAATTTACCCATCCAAGTCCTTTTTTGCCACTGCTTTCTTTTTTGTTAAAAAAAAGGATGGATAACTTTATCTGGTACAAGATTATTATAAGCTAAATGAAATTACAATAAAAAATCACTATCCCCTCCCACTTATCACCAAGCTCATTAACAAACTCAAAGATGTCAAATACTTTATCAAGTTGGATATATGCTGGGGATATAATAATGTATGGATGAAAGCTGGTGATAAATGGAAGGCAGCATTCTGAACTAATCACAGTCTATTTGAGCCCCTGGTAATGTTCTTTGGCCTTACCAATTCTTCCACAACATTTCAGACCATAATAAACATACTCTTCAAATCCCTTATTGCTGCCAGAAAAGTTGTAGTATATATTGATAATATTATGATCTTCTCCAAGGATATTGATGAATACCATTGTCTTGTATGCAAGATACTTCAGATCCTTCACATCAATAAACTCTTCCTCAAACCTGAAAAATATGACTTTGATGTTACTGAAACTAAGTATCTTAGCCTGATTGTTTCATATAATGAGATAAAGATGGATCCTAATAAGGTTAACACAGTTACAGACTGGCCCACCCCCACCAATTAAAAACAACTATGCAGTTTCTTAGGCTTTCTTAGTTGTTACTACCACTTTGTTTGTGACTTTGCCACTGTTGCCCAGCCCCTCAGTTATCTTACTTCTGACAAATGAGATTTTACCTGGACCCCTGAAGGTCAAATTGCATTTGATGCCCTGAAAACTGCCCTCACCACTGCTTCTCTGTTAGCTATGCCCACTACCACTGACCTCTTTCATGTAGAAACTGATGCTTCTGGCTTTGGTCTTAAAGCTATCCTTTCTCAGAAGCAAGACAATAAATGGTGCCCAATTGCCTATATTTCCAAGTCTCTTAATGATGCCAAATGTAACTATCATGCCACTGACTTGAAAATGCTTGTTATAATCTTTGCTCTCAGAAAATGGTGCCACTATCTATTCAGTGCTACCTATGAGTTCAAAATCCTCACTGACCATAAAAATCTCAAGTTCTTCTGCAAACCCCAAGATCTTTCCTGCTGGCAGGCTCACTGGTCTCAGATCTTACAGGACTATCATTTTACCCTTTTCTATCAAGCTGGCAAAACCAACCCTGTGGATCTCCTGTCCTGGAGGCCAGATCATGCAAAGGGAGTAATAGATAACAAAAACAGTGTCCTCCTCTCCTCTCCCCTTTTTTCTACAGAACCTTCTACTGTAGGAGCTGCAGTGTGCCCTTCATGAGTTGGTTCTATATCAGTTGAGGATGCAATCAAATCACTCCAATACAAAACTGAATGGTTTGTTCATAATAGGCTCAACAAAAACAACTTGCTGTGAAGAAAAGTCAATGGCATAATATACTGGAGGGATTTGTGATATGTTCCCAAAGATGATATACTGTGTGAGAATATTCTTCAGGAAAACCATGACCACCAATTAGCAGGTCACCCAGGAGTATGCCATACAAAAAATCTTTTCAAGGAAAATTACTATTGGCCCACAATGAGAAAAGATGTAGAAAGATATGTTTTAGATTGTGATGTGTGTCAGAAGGTAAAAGTGAAAGGACAGTTACATGAAATGCCATTAGATCCACATGACATTCCCAGCACTCCATGGGAGGAGATCTCCATTGGTATTATAGGTCCACTCCCAGAATCTCAAGAAAAGAATGCAAATCTTACAATAGAAGATTACTTCTCCAAGATAATTCATATATTCCCCATTTCCAGCACCATCATGGCTCTAGGCATTACTACTATCTTTTGGGATCATGTCTTCAAATTGCATGGAACTCCTAGAAAAGTGATCTCTGATTAAGACATGCAGTTTGTGTCCTCATTTATGCAGAACCTGTATAAACTGCTTCACACCAAAGCAAATCTGTCCACTGCCTACCATCCACAAACTAATGGTCAAGCAGAACATGTCAATGCCAAGATTGAACAGTATTTATAAATCTATACAAATCATTGGCAGAATAACTGGGGTAATTGGCTTACTTTTACAGAGTTTGCACATAACCAGAAAATCAACTCATAAACAGGTCTTTCTCTTTTCATTCTCAACTATGGGTATAATCCTATGAGAGGGATTGGCCAACAAACACAAGGAAGAAATGAGTCAGCAGAGGAATTCACTGTAAGGATAAAAGAGACACAATCAGAAGTGTGATCTGCACTTAAGTTTGCAGCTTAAGATATAAAGAGGTTTCATGACAAAAAGGCAGAGGATCAACCCCATTATCAACTGGGAGATTTGATGTTGGTGGAGGCCATGAATGTCTATTTTAACTGACTGTTCAAAAAACTGGATAACAAATAATACAGTTTATTCAAAATTGTAAAAAAGATTGTTATGCACTCAAAGAGTGCCTTCCAATATCAATGCAGACCAGTGAGTGACAGTCACTACTAAACCAACAACAAGAGGGCTTTTGAGACTAGTGGCCTCTAACTAGGCTTTGAGTTGAGACAAGGGATTAAAAGGACTCCAGCTTGGAGGCTGCAGCACTTGCACACCAGAGTAAGGAAGGAAAGAAAAAGAGGAGCTATAACAAGGTGGTCAAGACTGGGAAAAACCCCAAGTCTTTCCTATTCTGTATATATATTCACTAAAGGCATATGTTACACTGCAAGACTTTGAGCAACTACACCTATAGCCTTGATGTGCACTCCTGCTGCTGCTAGGGGTTCTGCTGAAGCCTAGCCTTTGAACTAGAGGCTAGGAGAACTAGGCAAGAAGGATACTAAGTCAAGGGACTTGTGAAAACCTTAGAGGTTCAAGTGCACAAGACTGGAAACTCCAGCTTGGACTTGAACCCCTTTTATACTATTGTATCTTGAGCATGGACCAAAAGAGAGTGCCCTGCCCTACAGTAGTGTACAGTAAGCTACCCAATGGCAGAAAGAGAGTGAAAGTCTAGAAATACATGAGGAAAACAGGTGGTATGAGATTATAGGCTAGATTAGCCTAGATCTAGTGAAGTGTGAAGTGATAAAGGTGTGAAATGTGAAATAGTGAAGATGTGACATAGTGACACAGTAAAGGGGTGACAGGGTCACGTGATGTGAATATGTGAGGAGTCAGAAGATAATGCAACAGGGTGAAAAATTAAATAAAAGGGAAAATGTGCATTATAATAGCATAACTCCACTATAGGATGAGTAATACTACTATCTATGTGCACCAATGGTAGTAAGTATTCTTGTCAGCTAAATAAGGAAAGGCACAGGGCAAAGGGTAGAGTGAGGCTGAAATGGGTGACTACCTGTCCTGCCTTGATACTCAAGTCAACCTTAGTGGACACTCCTAATCTGTCCTTGATAACTGCTTGGGCTTTTGTGCTAGTGGCCCAGAACTAGGCAAGAGAGAATGAATGAGACCTGGGCCCTTGTATAAACCAGGAAGCCAGACAGTAAATGAGAGCAGAGGTGGGATCCTTCTTGGATCAAGATCTGAGATCACTACTGTGGATCTAGCCTAGAGGTCAAGAGAGCAAGACTGGGTTTCCCCAGCTTGCACCCCCTGCCTTATATATTGTCAAGGTCTATGCACAGACCATGTACAGGAGGTCTACCCTAAAGT
>JBBPJW010000203.1:0-46626 GCA_038088935.1 Pulveroboletus aff. viridisquamosus
AACTATTGCTACAGTAAGCAGACCAATGGCAATAAAGAAATGAGTACCTTAGCAGTTCCTCATGATAACTGCCAGGTAATGATGTCATGGTCTGGAATGATCTAGAATGTGATTATTGTGAAAGTGTAAAGTAGTGAAATAGTGGAAAGGTGAAAAAGTGAAAGGTGTCTCATGGTCACATGATGTGAAAGTGAAAAAATGATTATAACACCTTGCACCTTCCCTTCCATTCTCCCACATCCTTGTGGTGTGGCTTCTCCTCTCCATCCCTTATCCACAAGGCCACTGCCTCACTTCTACCTCACAACCCATGCATGTATCTCTTATCTATTACTTAGGGTCTAGAGCTACTTATGCTATTGGTGTCCATAGATAGCATACATTAGGGTAGGTCTTCTATAGATGGTCCATGTGCAGGCCTTGACAATATATAAGGCAGGGGGTGCAAGCTGGGGAAACCTGTTGCAATTCCTTCACAACTACCACTTTTACATCATGTGATTGTGGGAACCCTACTCCTTTTCAGAATAACCCTAGCCTAGGGCTTAGCCAATACTTTACGAGTTCTCTACAGTCAGTGGTCACATGACTCTCATCTGAAGATCTTCCTGATCTATGATCTAATCTATCTCCATGGATCTGATGGATCCTGAGATATGATCTCATCTGTGGCAGAGATCCCCGTCCTCATGGTAGATCCTGACCTTCTCTTCCATTCCACACACCACATCTGCAAGGCCACTGCCTCATTCCTTTATATCCACTCCATGCCTTTCCCTCACTTATTTAATAGTGCTTCCTTACTGCTATTGGTTTACATAGATAGTAGTACTCTAGGGTGGGCTTTACTTACATGGTCCATGTGCCTCCCTAGGCAATATATAAAGGGGCAAGTACTGGTGGTAAAGTCCTCAGACTTTATCACTTTGTACTTTGCAGTTTGCACTTCTTTGGATACCAAATCCTTTCTAGGATTAGGCCCTTAGTCACTCAGGCACAAGTCTCCTTCGAGTCCTCCTTCATTGATCCCTCCTCAGTTGCTCCTCTCAGGAGTCTCTCTTTGAGTTCTCTTTTGTGTTCCTTCTCTTCCAACTTTGTCTAGGTGTAGTCTCTAGTATCCAGAGTCATAACAAAGCCCAGTCTTGCTCTCTTATAACCTAGGCTAGATTTATGGCTCTGATCTAAGGCTTTGATCCAAGAAGGATCTCCCTTCAGCTCTCACTGCTATCTGGCTGTTTGGTTTATATACAGGGGCCCAGGGTCTCAACTTTCTTTTCTGCCAAGTTAGGGGCCACTTGATCAAAAGCCTCAGCAGGTATTCAGGACAGGACTAGGAGCATCTACCAAGGATATCATGAGTATCAAGATAGAATGGGAAGTTACCCATAACAGGGCAGGTATGGGTAATCAAGTCTCTTTGGACTTAATTACTTTGTACTTTGCAGTTTGTACTTTTTTGGATCTTAGCTCTTTCAGAACTTGGCCCATAGTTGCTTAAGCATGAGTCTCTTCTAAGTTCTTCTTTATTAATCTCTTCCTGGTTTCTCCTCTTTAGAGCCTCCATTTGAGTTCTTCCAGTGTTCCTCCTCTTTCTCTAGTATCTAGATTGTTATGGATCTAGACCAACAGCAAGAGAAAACTACCTTGAAGGATACCCAAAACTGGGGGGACAAAAGAATGACAGCCTAGAGAAGGCACTAGAAAACTGTTATAATCATTTTTTACTTTTTCCATCACGTGACTGTGAGAACCCTTTCACCCTTCACACTTTCACATCTTCACCCTTTACACTTTCACCTCTTCACTCCTTCACATATCACAGGCCTAGACCATGACATTATTATCTGGCAGTAACCATGAGGTACTGCTAAGGTACTCACTCCTTTATTGCCATTGGTTGGCTTACTGTAGCAATACTTAGGGCCGGACTTAATTACCTGGTCCATGTGCCACACTGTAGCATATATAAAGGGCTGGCTCAAGCTGGGTTTCCCCAGTCTTGTGCACTTGAGTCCTAGGACTTTATACAAGGCACTTGACTCTTCACTTGATTCCTCTTGCCTAGTTCTCTGAGGTACTAGAACAAAACCTCAGCTAGTTGAAAGCATCCACTGGATAGAAACACAGACACAAGATCAGCATGGGAAGAACCCATTTCAAAAACAAGGTAAACAAGTAAACAAGTACTCTAGACTGGGAAACCAGTCTATGTCCTTGCCCCTTTATATATTGCTACAAAGTGTGCATGGACCAGGCCATGAGAAAGACATGAGGTAGCTGGTATACAGATAACAATGCTAAATAAGGAAATAGGGCAAAGGAAAACTAAATAGAAACCAATGGCAAATAGAGAGTAATTAGTAAAAAAAAGCAAGGCAAAGGTGAGATTTGACATTAGAGGGCTAGACCATGACATTAGAGAAAGTCTAGACTACAATGAGGTAAAATGCTATGCTATATGAGGTACAAAGGCTAGACCAGGCTAGATCCAACCTCATGGCATGATAAGATAAGATAAGATAAGATCAAGGAAAGCAGTTAAAGACAGTAAATAGTAAAGATAACTTAGCTTAAAGTAAGAATAAAAAATAGCCCCTAGCTAAGTAGTGCCAGTATATAACAGTTATGGAGCACCATGGTTTAGATGCAGAACAGAAGTGTTATTTTTTTATGTAATTGTGATGCACTTCATGTACCAGATTGAAATTAGATATTAGGCCAGTTTTTGAAGTTACTGTATTCTCTGAAGGAATTCCATTGTACTGCTCCTTTATCTGGGTTCAAAGTTGAAAATAGTCATTAACATTTGTGCAATTGATGTTTTGAACCCATTTAAAATCCAGATGGCATGACTTTGAGGTATTTCTGATGTCAGTTTTTCCCTGGATGCTTTCTGGTGATCTTATATACACAGGCCCATAAGTCACAAGGATGCAAGGGTGCAGCCATCCCAGAATTCAAGACAAGCAATTTATTGATGATATTCTCTTGAGCATTGTTGAGAAGTTACAAATTCTCATGGGACTGGTGATGGGGCTTGTATATACCATGAACATGGTCACTGAGCATCTGATGGGCCACCTGCATAAAAACCAAGATCACATATTGAGATTTTGTTCAGAAACAGCCTTATCTTATGGGCAAGTGCAGCAGCTTTGATAATCTTATAAGTTTTATTGGAGTAATTCTTGACAGCAAGCTCCATTTGGATCTCATATTCTGGGTCCCTAGTAGAAACTTGCTGTTGCTAACCACCTGCCATCATTAGTAACTGTATTCTCAGTGAGATGTAACTGTGTCTGCCATGTTTGAAGCTCTGCTGTGGCACATTTTTGGCAAGTAACAGTTTTGTAACAAAGGCCAACTTTGCATTTTAGAGAACTACTGCATATTTTTCATCCATTCAACTTGGTAAACACATGTGTAAGGTACAAACTAAGGTATATAAGGTAGAAGTATAAAAATGTTGTGTATTTTGTTATTTGACTTGGAGGTGGGTGCTGACTTGGGGAGAAAGATAATATCTAGGTTTGGGGGTCCAGCATCAATGCTGCACATGTTATTACTCCAACAATCAAAATATTGCAAACTTTAAGATGGTTTTATTGCTTAGTGTATGTTTGCTGCCAGATTGAGAAATATTGGCACTGAAAATCCATGGTTATTTCAACATGACATGGTTGCTGTACTAGATCTAAAGTTCCTGAGCCAGGTCTGCCAGGCACATTACTACTAGTCAGATCCACTTATCTACCTATAGTAATGCTTCATTAGCCAATTGAAATAGGTTAGTATATTAGTCATTAGAGATTATGAATCACTCAATAAAACTTAGCTGGTCACCCAAGGCAGGGTCAATTTTTGAACTATGAATAGGACAGATGTTGCAAGGGGCAGGTAGAACACTGGCAACTGTTTACGTTCTCGAAAAAGCACAGACACAGGCCTAGGAGAGAACTTTGTGAAGGTCACGTGATTTGGAATGTTGGCGGCTTCATTAAGCTGTTTAGAATTCGCTCCGAACTCCACTCTCAAATGTTCCCGAGGGGAGTTCTCCGGTTTGGATATGTCTCGTCGTCGCTGCGGTCGTTTTCGGTGACCCCAGCATGTCTCGCGGGCCACAACAAAGTATTGATTATTCGCCTGCTCCGAGCCTCCGAAACTGAAACTGACCGCACTCGAGTCCAGTGGTCGAAAATTAAGCATCGCAAGGGACTAGAGGACGCCAAAAAATCCCAGGTCTACGGCAGGGTGGCTCGTGTAAGCGCTGAACACATACCTTTCGTTGTTGGAGGGCTCATCCTTGCGCGTCGGTAGGAAATCGTGTCTGCAGCGAAAGGTTCGGTCGGCCCACTTAGCTAGTAGGAAAACTACTCGGCAGAGACTTAAAACGTTGTCATAGCGGGTGGCTCTACGAGTCCAGAGGAGAACAGTCTCTTGGCAGTAGCTATCCGGAGAGCGAAGGATGCTGGTATTCCCAAAGAGAACATTGAAAACGCACTTCAGAGGGTAATGAACGTAGGCTGAACACGACTGCAACAGCACTCTGACAATCCTGACTAACAGGCCGAACGGGCCAAGGGCCATGGACAAGCAATGCTGTTCGAAGCCATGTACAACGGGACAATCGGCATGATAATGTACGTATAACCCGTATGGTCGTAATTTCTCCCAAGCCAACTCTGTAGTCACATAGCGAGTGTCGATCGGATAACGTCAACCGCACGGTGAAGCACGTCAAGGATCTTCTATCCTCGTATAGGTGCGCATCGAGCACCTCCAGAAGTGGGTGGAGCCCTTCATCCTCGATTCAAGGGCACGTCCGGCTACTGTTAAATTCATGTTCCAACAACGAGGCTACGTGAAAGTGCGTATTGACGACGACATGGAGGCGCTTTTGGAGCAGGCCATGAATGTTTGTTCGATCGACTTCGCAGAGTGGAACGAGGAGTCTGGTCATCATGGGGTGGAGGTGAGAAGTCATCGATCTTTACGCTCGGTGTTTTCATCGATCACACGTTGGCCCAGCTTGTTTGCCCTCCAGAAGACCTTAGCAAGGTCATGAAAGTAATAACCGATTTCGCATCCATGTCTTCGCTTTGTGAGGTCCTCTCCAGCGAGATAAACTGGGCACCGCTGGAACCGCAGGGGACCGGACAAGATGCCGAGGATATTTTCTGTTTAGAAAATTTGATAGAAGCTCTAGAAGAGAACGACGACGTCGAGCGGGTTTATACGACACTAGAACCGAACCATTTGATTGCTGATACCTCGTAAGGCAGACTACAGTGGAATGTATGGCATTTCAAAACATGGGACACACCATAGACTTCGACATGGAAGGAAAAACCATCTAACTTCTCGTACACCCCCTCAACTTGGATCCGACGTTCTCTTTGCATAGTGCGATTGCATACGTCAACATCCGTGATGGTGACCCTGTTGTGTTCTAGGTTAGCTATTACTTGCGGTCACGGCTGATCTCACTGTGATATGGACGGCACTGACACTTGTACGCGAGTGATGGTTAGGTTATTTAGGTGGTTAGGTCATTTACCTTGCCTAGTTCAACGTGGTCTTATAAACACCCATTGGAAGCCCGAAGCGAAATAGTGAATTTACTCATTCATACTTACAGCTAAAGCATGTAGAACGCCCGTACGGGAAGTCGTTGGAATAGGGTCCTACACTCGTAATTCTGGATGAATACCTATCCATGCATAACCCCCAAAACCACCACACTGAACAAGCTGCGCCTCTGAAGCTTGACGAATGTACTCCTTGAATCCTGACACACCTGCTTGAGCATATACGTCTTGGCCCAACGCCTGTCCTACTAAGGATCTGAGGGCCTGGCGAGAACCCTCGATACGCATCTGGGTAAGGACATCTATCAAAGGTTGGAATTGGGCGGGTATAGGAGCCCAAAAAGTGCTGCTCTGTTGATTAGTTGGCAACTCAAAAAGCGGGTTGCTCCTTTCTAGTGATCTGGATACTGGTGAAGTAGACGTCAATATCTGGAAAGTCGCAACCCTCTCGATAGGCGGGGTTTTGGAGTCTGTCAATGATGGATCTTGAATCACTACCGGTGGGTCAAACCTGGGAGGAGAGACTCCATTAGAGGAGATATGAGTTGCCATCATGTTATCCACCCCGGCAGTCCAATTTGGATGCAGTGCAATCCATGCATCGCCCATTTCGCCACCAAGCTCAATTATGCCAGCCTGCTCAGCCATGGCAGTGTAATCTCGGAACCTCGATGCCCCGGCGCGTTTGTAGACATGTTTGTCAGACTGTACGAGATCCACTGCAATTTTTGAACGCGAAGGACGGGCAATACCTCCCTCCAGGGATGCAAGCAGGAGATGAATGAGCGGTTTGAACCTTGTCCATGATTGATCCCGTTCGCTTCTATCAATTTCATATGAATCCGTCCTAGTAAACGGCGTTGAAGGAAAGGCAGCAGAGGTGAACATTGACTCGGGGCCTGACACAGGATTGCCTGGGGCGTTTGATGCACGCGGAAGGACGGCGAATGGCGCTGAATTGACACTGTCATCAATCCCTGAGAAAATTGAAGTGGGGAGAGAGACACGCCCATTCGAGTGGGAATCGGCAATGTCCAGCCCCACGTTCCCACTTGGTGGAGAACAAATCGTGTGCGATGCAACATCGGAATGGTAAATTGACCTTGGTGTATTATAAGCACCTTCCGGAGGGTGTGCTCGACGTGGTATAGATCCGGACCGTTCGGGGGTCCTATCATTACCTTCGATGCGTAAACCTGTCAGATGCTTGATTTGCTCTGGGACTTGGATACTTCTTAATTGTGGTGTCTCGCACAGAGTGGCGGCAGTTTCGGTGTGTGGCCTTGTTGGCGCCACAACCGGAGATGAAGTGTGGGACTGCTGACTGCAGTGGCTTGAACCTGATTCCAACCCGGTCGGTGCCTTGGTCAATATGAAGGGCGAAGCCAGACAGTTTAGCTTGTGGGAAGAGCGAATAGCTGATTCTCCCATGACTGCCATGTCACCTGTCGACTGGACAGGTTCAAGGGGTGAACGAACGATGATTGATGATGGTGGATGATTGTCGTGTAAGGGAGATTCGGGCACGTCGAGTGATGGTAAAACAGACAGACTGCGCTTTGCGGGGCCGATGACATTTATAACATCCGAGACATTCGATCGGTTCGTGCTTAATGGTAGATTCTTCGCCGGAATGTCCTGCTCTACTACTACAGGAGACTGCGCAACGAGAGTCACACTGCGTGCCCGCGTGGATCCCGTGGAAACGGACCCACGCCGAGAATGCGAAGGCGTTTTCGGGATGGGCAACCCCGCAGGAGTCGAGTCACTTGCTGTGCTCGTAGTTTTCCTCGGCGATGCCGGGCTATGGATAAACTCCTGAGTGGAATCGAAGCTTCCTGTGTTCTTGGGGTGCTTGGATGGCTCAAGAAGATCGCGAACGCTCATGCGTCGCAGCCCCGAGGTACTCGGGGAGGAAGTAGAGTAGGGAGCTGAAGTAGGGTCTGAGTCATCGAGCAAAAGTTCCTGCAGCTCTCTCGATATCTTGGTTACGAGATTGACATCGAGGTCAGGATAAGGCTGCCTGACGACCTGTGTAGAGTTCCCTGCTTCTGTATGAGTTCTTAGTGCAGCTGCACCCCAATCGATGACAAGGGACGCCTGACTCTCAAGGCAGGGTAGTATGTGGGGAGAGGAGGGGACGACCAAGACGACTTGGTATTTGCGAAGTTTCAAGACAGACAAGGCATAAGCGTAATCACGATCACCAGTAATGAGGAAGACTGTGGCGGGGGCAAGATGATCGACGGCAAAGGCAAGCATGTCAACTTGAAGCGAGACCCCGCTCAACGACGAGAAGAAGAGGAACACGTTGTATACACACCTAAAACCATCTTGTCAACGACGTCCTTTTTCCCATTGTGGGGACAGTCGATTATGGATACACCCGACAATTGGAGCTCAGAACGGAGGGCCACGGACTTGGGCGACTGCGCAGAAATATCGAGATAAGCTCTGAACGTTGTGATGGAGCCGAATAGGCGGGCTATGCGAGCGATGTTGTTCACGATATCGTAGCCTAGACCAGATAGATTGGAGGGTGGACTGCAGTTCTCTGGCAGGCAAGCTGATGAGCCGCGGGTATTGAATTGGCAATGGTGGGAACTGACTGACCATAGTCCCAGAAGATGGCAACGCTGGAGTGATCAGACATGAGACGAGGAGGGAATATGAGCACAGCACAGCACGGCAGGGGAACAAGCAAGGTTTTGTACTCGATGGCCAGTGCCGCGACGTGGAGTACACATGCAGAGTGGGTGTGGTTCCATTCAGGCACTGTTCTCGGGAAGATGCACAGCAACTCTGCAGGGTGCACCCGTGGTGCCATGCGAAGTACAGCATGGCCCTGTGAAAGAAAGCTGTGCAGAGGGAACTCCACGTCGAGGAGAGCGGCGCTGCACAAGGGGCATGTCCAGTCGCATGGCGAGTCATCGGGGAATGCATGCTTGAAGGGGCGGTTCCCTGTTATAAGCTTACATTACATCGCATGGCATTCGCAAAGGATATCAATACGTGTGATATCTAAACGAGTAAAATAGGATCTACTTGACTTTCCGCTGAAGCTTGCTGAGATGGTAGTTGATGGACGGCCGTTGCGGTTTTGGGACGACGGGCTGGAGCGTCATGAGTGGGGTATGGGGTGGGGAGCTGGACGGGTCACCCACCGTCGTGCGCATGCAGTTGAACAGCGCGTCTGCCACCTCCTTGCATCTGGCGGGGTCCGCGGAGAGAACGTCGCCGGTGGCAGCCCAGCAGCCGAGCATGGCGACAAACTGGGCCTTGCACGGGGACGGGCGATACACTAAAGAACAAAAGGGTCATCGGGGTCATCGTCGCTGGGCACGGTGACGACGCACGTTTAGACGGCCTGACCTTGACGTGGTCGATGTGGACCATCGCGGAGACGTTGTGCAGAAATGACGCAGAAAATGGAGAATTTCGGGGGGGCACAGTCCAGTCAAGTCCGCGAGTCCTTTGGTTCGGCAGTTCCCGAGGACGGCCACGTATGCGGCGCTCGTAGGCTCGCCGAGGGCAGACAGCGACCAGACCTGTAGGACACGAATAGCCCGCTCGTCCTGTTCATTTGTCTCATCCATGCCATCCATGGCGTCCCTGAACAAGAACAATGCCGGTGTGCCCCTCCGGATTCACATCGGACCACCGCATCACTCATGTCTGGTCTGCAGCCGTGAAACGGATAATGCAAGAGGCAAGAGAGCTTGCAAACGACTCTTGCACAGATTATCACGCTGCCCCCCTCGAGGTATTCTTCATCGGACACCTTTCCGTCCATCTACTCAGCATTCCGAATAGGACGACATCTTCGTACGTCGCCAGCAGCCGTCGCCCCTTGCCCTCTTAATTTTCCCACTAGGAATGGCATTGCACCATCAGAGGGCCGTCTGGGACAGAGTTCGAGGGCGGTCTGTATCATTTCCGCGTATTGCTACCAGCAGAATACCCGTTTCGACCCCCCTCGCTCATGATGCTTACCCCCAACGGCCGTTTCGAACTCAACACCAAGGTATTCATTTCCACCAGCCGACACTCTCAATTTATATACTTGATTGCCGTCTGACAGATTTGTATCAGCTTCACAAGTTGTTCGTCGTCTCCACTATTTCACACAAGGTCTAGGCTAATCCATCCGACAGATCACGAGGAGGAGTGGCAGCCTGCCTGGGGCGTGCGAACGGGCGCGTACCCGCTCGGTTTTAATTGAATGATGGCTGATTCGTGCTCGTAGCTATCCTTGGTCTCCAGGGGTTCTTCCCCCTCAAGGGCTCGGCAGCGAATGGCGTTGGCTCGGTCGAGTACCCCGTCTCGGAGCGCAGACGACTAGCACTCATGCAAGTGTTCATGTCAACAGTTGTGCTCGAGTCGCCTTGACGACGTGTGCTTTTCAGATCGCGGGATTGGGTGTGTCCCAAGTGCCAACAGACTAACTTGGAAAGTCTGCCAGACCCGCTGCAGGACGCAGCCTCGACCCTGGATGGGTCCGCAGGGCTCCGAGGACTTTCACGCGGTCAAGATCAAACTGAGTCTCCTATTCCTGAGCCATCACCCACCCGACTGCCAGTCGCCCCGGAACGTTTTTCTGGGCCGGAGACGACGATGACTGATCCCGATCTAGTCGTCCCCTCGACCCCCGCCGCTGGTTTTGTTCCGTCGATCACTGAGGAGCAAGAGAGTTCGACTGCGGGTCGCACAGTGGCTATCCGCGGATCACCTCCGGTGATGCACCATCGCTCTTACCGGCCGCCGTTACTGTTGGACACTGCGATCTGTGTGTTGCTGGTGCTGGTCGTAGCGTTGTTATGTAGACGGGTTCTGTGAGTCGCATGCCCCGTTCTGTAGAGCGATGATCTATGATTCCGTGGATGCCCGTTGGCTATAGGATCGTGTACTTTTGAGCCAGATGTCGGGACTAGATTTACGCAGCCTGCAAAGCTTCTAGACCGAGTGCGAGCTGCAAATTGAATACCGTCCACGATCGAACCGTCCCCAAATCAGCGTGAGCTGGTAATCTCGTTATGTCAGCCCGTTGATTCAGAGATTTGTCAAACCGAACGCTCTCTGGATTTATAGGTGGCCACCGTCCTTGGAGGAGTCCTCAGCAAGCTGTCTCCTCCCTGACACCTACCGTCTCCTCCCTGCACCCATGTCCTCCTCTGTCGTCCACAACTCCGTCTCTTTCAACCGCGCCGGCAGAAGGCACTCGTCTCTGCTCCCCCAGCACCTCGATGCCGCTCCTATCCCGCCCACGCTCGTTAATTCGCCCTATCTCTCTTCGCCCCACAGCGTCTTTAGGCGAAAACCTCCCGTGCGCCGATGGCCCTCCCAGGAGGAAGACGAGTGGCTCCGGGACATGATCCCCCTCGACAGATCATCCCCCGCGTCTGATGGCGACACAAAATCAGAGCTGTCCAGCGACGCGACACCCTCCCCCACCTCCTCTGACAGCTCCTTTGGCCGCTTGCTCCTCCCTCCGTCGCCAATGCTGCGTCCATGTTCGACCAGCCCTGAGGCGTCCACAGCCGCCGGACGTCCGCAGGGTGGCCCAGGATTTGGTCAATCACCCCACAGCTGAACACGCTTCGCCTAACGCTCTTACGTTGCAAAAAGTGCCAAGAAACGTGCATCGGGCACGAGGGACGCATCGCATCGCATATTACGAGGCATCTCGTCTCCTCTCTCTTTCCTTTCTTTTCATTTTGGGTTTCAAGTGGCGCTTTGGGACTTACGATGTCGTTTAGGGGGGACTAGTCGGACGTCTACACTCATCTTCGGTATATTTTGAGGGGTTTTGATCTGTGTCACGAGCCATCAGTTCATCAGCCGCGCTCGCATATTGTATTTGCTAACATTATCAGCTCGAGGACGTTCCACAGATAGTATGTAGGCACGATGCATTGTCATGGTCTTATTACAGTAGACGACACACGGGACCAAGGGTAGAACAAAATGTATTTACTGGATCACTTCTTTTTTCCGGCACTAACGCTGAGCACCACCACGTCCTCGTCTTCCAAGTTGTAACACGCGATCGTGCTAGAATTCGTGAGCATTTTACCCATGTAGGATATACGCATCTTCGAAGCAGGCAACGTGCTCCCTGTCGTCTGAATAAATCGCTCGCGAAGCGTCGAGACAAGCAACGTGAGAGGCAAGTCAGAAATCGTCACCATCTTCCCATCGAGCTTCCACTCTGGTTTCGAAGGCTCGCTAGGAAGTTGTATGCTGAGGGAGATCGTATAAGGGTGCATGCTAATCCAATCTGCTTCGGGATACAATGCACCACCTGGGAGCTTCGCAATCTTTTGCCTCTTGATCTGGGGCTGTTCCTCGAGGCCGTCCACTTCTTCCGCGCTCCGCACCATACCAATCTGCGGGCCAGTCATACCAGTCACACGAGCAGGGTGCATACCAGGAGGCGGCGGTTGGAATCCAAAGGGTTGCATAGCATCTGGACCCTGATAGTGAAGAGGTGGCAACATAACCGGCGGTGGTTGGTTGGAGTACACGGAAGCAGGCTGGGGTCCTGATGATATAGTTGCAGCGGAATACGCCGGATGAGACACAGACCCTGGCGCTTGGATAGGTGGAGCTGGTAATGACGCGGGGGCTGGTGGGAGCGTTGTCATCGGCGGAGGTGGAGCAGCAGCAGGACCAATGCCAGGCCCGATTGCATTGGCGTCTTGCGGTCCAAGACCCTTGGCGCGGTGAATAGCGGCAATCTGTTCGTCGAAATTGACATTGAGGGAATACTTGTCCATCGTGCTGACTTTGGTTGCTGTGTGTCCGTCCCAAACAACCTTTTCTCTCTCCTTCCGACGTTCTCGTTCCTCCTCCTCCTCCTTCTTTCTACGTTCTTCATCCGCCTCAGCACCAAAAATGTCGACACGTGTACGAGCAAGATCCTTGAGTGATGAGACAACATCGGCACCACGCAAAAGCTCGGACGCTTGGACTTTGCGGGCTTCCAAGGCATCTCGTTGAGACTTCCACTTGGGATCTAGCAGTTCAATGCGCATATGCTCATCAAGCTCGTCCACAGGAATTTGTTGACCACAGATAGCACAGTTCGAAAGTGCAGACGTCTTTTTGGCACCGACTAACATGACCCGTTAGAAGACGTCAGATGCCATGAGTGACGAAAGCAAGGAGACTCACGCTTGGGTACATAATCAGACTTGATCTTCATTGGACCTGCAGCATTGGTGCTGGCTTGAATAACCCTTGCGCGCTCCAACTCTCGTATCCTTTCTTCTTCTTCATGTTGCTTCTGTTGTTGTCCCTCATCGTCCTCATCCTCACTTTGTTCCATCGCTACCGTATCCTCGCCTTCTGCTGTAGGGGTACCCGCACCACCAACAGCAGCAGCGGCTTCTGCCTCCGCTGCTGCCTGTCTCGCGCGATGGGCTTCGATGTCGTCGGCGGTAGTCTCCATGATCATTGCAGCCATACGCTTCTGCGCCAGTGTCATATTTTCTACCTCCTGCACGCTCATCGGTGGCGGTAGTTCCGAGTTTGCATCAGCAACAGTGAATTCGATAGTTTGAACGATAGCATAGTCGTGCCAGTCAATTTCAGCAAATGCCACTATAAGTAACGAAAGTCAGTGTTTCGAACGAACAGAGTTGGAACAATCCAAACATGCATTTCTCTGCTTCCTGATCATCTTGGCGTTTCTTATCCTTCTCCCTCTTCAATCGTTCCCACCTTGCATATTTCCTCGACTTTTCAAAGGCTTTCCACTGTGACCCATTCTGCGCGCGATCATGAATATACGACAACAACTCCTTGCTCGGGTACAAGACTTTTAGATATTGTTCGACCAGACGATTGAAGTAGCCAAAGAGCGAGTGACTGGGTCGCAAAAAATCGAACTGATAATTGCGCCCTTCTCTTTGGGAGAGGGTGGCCAGGAAGGTGCGTCCTCGGCGAGCAGTGAAAAGGGCAGTCAATTTTATGATGTCGCTGCAAAAAATGAGGCATAATAAGGGAAGATCAATAATATGTCACTTACAGATCAATGGGACTGATATTTGGCATATCCATAACGAACTGGGGCTGAGGTGGTTCAACTCCAAGATCTTCCTGAACCACGGGCATTTTCTCGCCCTCCCCAGGTTTTCCCTTGTCCAAGGACGCTTCCTCCACTTCCTCTCCAGCAGATATTCGGTCCATACGATGCCTATAGTAAGCATGATAAGGGTCCGCAGGGTTGAGGAACGAGAACTTGGGATCCTGACGCTGATTCTCGCGAATCTTGTCCTCGAACTGCGGTGGGTTGGCTGAACGCGCAACAAAGAGAGCGGTCCTGTCAATGACAGCTAAAGACATGCATCAGTACACCGATTTGGTTCAAGACTAAAGATCACTCACATTTGATTTCTGGTGGAGGAAGAATGAGACCGCTGGTAAATCTGGCGGAGGGCTCCTTGACCATGTCATTGTCGCCATTGAAGGCGTGTCCGTTCAAGGCAGGTATTGTTTGTGTTTCGACTGCCATGGTGTCGGACTGTCGCAGTCGTCGTAGTCGTCCAACATGACGAGGAGTGCACAGTGGGTGCGCTACTTGTCGGAGACTGAAAATAACCGGCATGCTGCGGCACAATTCTCTTGTTCCCTCGTCCTAACATGTTTAGCGCGTTCCGTCCGACGTCTGTCGCATTCGGCGGTCTCCTATGGTCAGTCTCGTATCCTTTGAGTTATTGAGAAACTGAGTGGGTTCAGGAAAACACCCTGGAAGTTGTCCGTGACGCGTAAGGCCAACGCGCGGGCCCGCCTCAAGAAGGTAGACGCGGTCATTGAGGCGGTCTGTGCGAGTAGCGTCCAGTGCAAGGCCTTGGTGAGTATGGCCCAACATCGACCTAGTTCTGTGACTATGATATCCTTATTCCGGCCCAGGACCGTGCCGTGCTCTTGCCCAGGGAACATGAAATGGCCCCAAAAGACAAGTACACCGTCTTTAGCTCGACCTCCCGCGGGTATCGAAAGGGGATCCACAAGGTACCAAAATGGACGAGGGTATGTCCGCCTTCCACACGGGTGAAATACTCCTCACAGTTGGCTTCCAAAGTTAACATTAAGGGTCAACCCGAAAGGCTTTTAGTTTCGAGCTCACGAGTCGCTACGCTACTCGTGTCTATAGGATTGCTTTGACCATAGCCGGTAGTGGATGAACACTAAAACAACACCACATGCGTTCTTCCCTGCCTGATCCTCTCGAGGACCTTGGGGGCCCCAAAAACTGTTTTGAAGATCTCATCCCGAGTTTCAGGGATATCGAGCAGGTTGCGATTCTTCGCATCCCGGAAGGATACATCAAGCATGACATATGTGAGTTGGGACACAGACAATGCGTCTGGGAATTCTTAAATGGAGCAGGGCTTCACAGTCTTTGCACCCACCTGTTTCACAGAGAAGTCTCCCAATTCTGTATGGTGTCCCTGCAGCGGAGCCGATTTTTGACCGTTTAAGATATGCAACATGCTCTTCCAGTTTAAAATGTTTCGCGAAAAGCTTAGCCACATCTCCGCCATTGTCACCACGCAATCTCTTATCCTTGAGAACTCTGGTCACGTCAGCTACCCGGAGGGCTGCACCAGCGATATAGAGCAAAGTTGGTGCACCTGGTGACTTGGACCTGTGTGAGAGCCGCTTTGTGCAGCATGGGGAGATCTGGTGGAACACAGCGCTTATGTGACCGAGGGGCAAAAGACAGAGGAGACATACGCTGCGTGATAAAATCAATCAGACGGTCTAATGACCTCGATTCCGTCCATTGCATCGTGTCGATGATTGCTGTTTCTATCTAAAGTTCAATCAAGACCACAAGAAGCCAGATGTGCTGGACACGCTCACCAGGGATGCACCTATCACCGAGCTCGAGTCCAGTCAACTCGGGGAATACCTTGGCCTGCATGGCGGCCATATACTCGGCAAGCTTGTGGGCTGGCTGAGCGGCTATCGAGGGTGGTCCGAGAGCTTGTCCTGTTCCTTCAAGCTTCCGTCTCTGCGTGATGTGTCGCCTGTCACAACGAAGTCGATTCCGAGACGATGCAAGTGACCTTTGCCTGCCTCTCCTTCTCCTTTTCTCTACGTTTCCGTTTTGCTAGGGTCGCCTTTCCCTTCGGAGCGGGTTCATCCTGCTCTGCCTCGTCGTCTGCACTAAGGAAGCCGTCGATGCCGTCACCCGTCCCTTGGGGGAGGTCAAAGGCCGTGTCTTCCTCGCCAGACGAGGCAACGAGCTCATCCGGGATAAAGTCATCTTCCAGGTCGTCGCCACGCTGGGCGTTCATGTATACTGTACTTAGTGGCAGGCGAGCAAGAAAGCGGTGGGCAAGCACGGATGGGCGCAACGGTGATTCGGTCGCCAGAAGCGTTCTCGATGTGTATCGGGAGGGGGGGAGAGAAAATAAGATGGCAAATGGGGAACAAGGTTACTCGGGTTAGAGCAGAACACGCCCCCCCCCCCCCCCACGATGCTGGGCAACCAGCTCTTGCCCCTCGTCATCGCTTCTTTCGTCTCCTCGTTTCATGCATGTTCTCCCTTCTGACCCTTGCCCATAGCACACCCATATTCTCCGCCCTGTTCCTTTGTGCGCTCCCACTTGCAATACTCATTCTCGCGCTCTTGAAGACACCAATACAAGCACGGGAAAAAAATCGTTCGGAATCCCGCCTCTCAGAAATTCTGTCCAGCTTGCCCCAGGTACCTGATCCTATGCCCTCGGTACTTCGCCAACTCCATGCGAGGGTTCTCGGGGAGCTGAACTACGCGGCACCCTCCCATGTCACAAGCGAGCCTTTCCCAGCAGACCCACAGATAGAGACCGTCGGTGCGAAACAACCCTATGATGCCTTTCTCGTCCTCGATGTCGAGGCAACGTGCTTCCAAGGGACTGGCTTTGAATGGCCAAACGAAATCATTGTACGCTCAATTTTTACTCGCTCACAACGTTGGTTTCTGATCATGTAGCCATAAGGAATGGCCAGTGTGTCTCCTGCGTTGGAAAGACAAGTCTTTAAAGGGTAGGGCCAGTCTGTTGGAAGTTGTCGGTGAATTTCGCAGCTTTGTCAAGCCCACATGGCGGCCCCAGCTGTCGCAATTCTGCACTGATCTAACTGGAATCACTCAAGTCCGTTCCTTTGGTCTTTGCTCTCTCACTTTCCTCACACTCGTGTGCAGGCCCAGGTTGATGACGCCGCAACGTTTTCCAAGGTCCTCAAGATGTTTGCGAGATTCTTGGCTCAGCACGGGTTAATTGATCTCAAGAGCGGCAGACCTCTGCAGCGGTTCTGCTGGTGCAGCGATGGACCATTCGACGTACGGGATTTTGTAGTAAAGCAGTGCTTTATATCAAACGTCGGTATCCCGAGACCAACTGTTGAATCCAGCTCAGTTTCAACTGCAACAACATCATTGCTTGTTTGACAGGTGTCAATGCCGTCGTGGTTGAGGGGTGACGTCCTCGATGTACGAAAGGTCGTCTCTGTTTGGGCCGCCATGAACGGAACATCCGATAGCCAGCATATTACCGCAAAGGCATGCCCTCGCCATCATTATTGTTGCGCGAACGCGTTCTCATCGGGTTCATGTTCAGTTTTCGCCCCATCGCCACTTTCGGTCTCTGAACATAACACAGCAGCTACGCGCGCTCACGCTAGGACCCTTCCAGGGAAGGGTACACTGCGGGATCGATGTCAGTATCAAACACTTGGCGAGTTTCATTAGATCGTCGTGTTAACATTCATTGTACAAAATAGGACACTCGGAACATTGCTCGTATTATCATCGAACTCGCCAAGCGAGGCATTCGCTTGGAGCCCAATACTCCAATTAACCCCAACAGACGGTGGCAGTGGATGGGAGGACCTGGAGAAGTCCTAGAATATTGTCTCGTCTAACCATCTCGACAGCGCGACGTCTTATTTTTGATATTCGTGTTCCCGACGAGTACATGTTATTCTCAGAAATGTGATTTGTCTGATTTTGAATATCCGGATGGTAACGAAGTTAATTGAAGCAAAGCTTTTGGCGTATATGTAGATACATGGGTATGCATAGACAGATGCATACCTAGGAAAACTCGCCAAGTAGGTCCACTATAGTACGGATAATGATCTGAACTGTACTCCTGCTAGGAGTGACGAGAGCTCGGCGACTGGATGCCATGACGTCGAGCAGAACGTCGTGACAATGTCCTGGGCCTAGAGGCCGAGGGCTCATATGCAGACCAGAATAGCAACAGAAACTGAGTGACCCAGAGTCACAGAACGCTCGACATGAAAAAAAAAAAGGTTTGATAACAGTTAATCCAACACCAAAACAACAAGGTTTCACTAAGGATGCGTCAACATGGTCACAATTCATAGTCAAATGGAACGGCAAGACTTACGAAATCCCAGAGAGTACCGAAGGCAGGAATTCCAAGCATCTTGCAACCGTGCTGTATCTCAAAGTTTCCGACGTAGTTTGAAGTAATGAACACAACTAGTGTTATGTTAGCTTCACTAAATTTTCAGGCCGGGAAGTGAGTTGAAAGGCGCGTGTACCTTCAGCCCCCCAATAGTCGTAAACCTCCTTCAGGATCTTCATTGTATCTGGACGACCTCCGCGCTGCTTGCTGTCCCAAAGCAAGAGACGCTCAGGTTTGATGTGCTGGTGGATAAGACCACTAATGGTAGGTCCGAACGTCTTCTCTTGGTCGGAGCCTAGTAGCCGCCGTCAATCTCAACAAGTACGCGCCTTAAAGCTGACATACCGATCCAGATGAGGTACCTGCAAGATATACGTCAACCACCGCGACCCATCGTAAAGAGTAGTTTCCCACCAGTTTGGTGATTGGATACAGGTTGAGAGGGCAGCTCCAAGTCCCGTCCCTGTGCAAATACGGATGCCCCGCTTATACAATGTCGAAGTGTTGGAAACACCTGCGAGCTGGACCAAATGTGAAGAACCAGACTAGCATAAGGACTGTGCTGACCCACCTTGAGCTGACGCGTCCAGATCTCCCTCGGAGGATCATTGACAAGACCTCTGGTGAAGTCACCTAGGAAAACGGTGAGTGTTAGGTTGTTCGTATGTCCCATAACCCTCAGCGAGCTTACCCTGCACGCCGCAAATCAAATAATGATACTTGGCGTGTGTACCCTCACTATGATGTGCTCAGAAATAGAAGGAACATTTCAAAGTGAAATTACGTACGAGACGATACCAAATGCATGATATTCCATCACCATAGTGCGGCTGATGCGGGAGAGCAACCCCTGCTGCATGCCACGCTCGAAGCGAAGGACCGCGACTTTCGGAGACGGCTGGGAGAGGCAGTCAGCACAGGGTCATTTCCCAAGGCTATCATTTCACTCACCAGTTCTATGTCAACTCGAACTTTTTGGGTACATATCCAAGGAAGGATAATGCTGTTGAAGCATTGTCAGAACACGGGAACGTATCATTAATGGGATTGATACGGACAAGAGAGTCATACCCATCGAATACCAAAACGCTTGCTGCCGGATAATGTAGACACCACTACGATCCCATTTCCTATCGGAGACATCGTAGGTATTGGTTAAAATCGTGTATACCCAAGTTATAACGAGTGATGTCCAGCCGAAAAATCGGTGGTTCCTCTCGAAGACGCTGCACAGTTGATTGTCAGCCATGGCCCACGAATTTCTCCAACCCCACATACTTGTGGTGAGAATTACGGACCCAAGGGAAACCAGCAATCAGGGTAATGAATAACGTGATGACTAAAATGACACCAAAGACTATGATCGAGTCGTTGAAGGCATACTTGGTTTTGTACTGGTTGACGACCATGAAGATGAGCCAAGCGACACCGGATATTGCGCAAGAGCTGTGGATACCGCCAAGATGCTGGTGACAACACATCAATTTACATTCCAAACCCTCAGTGGTTTCACGTACTTGGAGGGCAGAGGTGCAACCAAGACGGAAATAGAGGGGGGTCCATTTAGCAAATAAAGTGTTGACAAACAAGTACAAGAGGCGACCGAAGATCTCATTGCGCATGAGCACGGCGAAATTCAAATTTCCAAGGACTAGAGCGCCCGGATATCGACTGGCGTATGGCCAGAGACCTGCCGCAGCGAAACATAAAGCAATGAAATTGAGCGTGACGACGACTGTGAAAAACCGCCTTGATAACAATAACAATATGAGTGGATATCGTGAAAGGTACGAATGATAGGGCTTGCCTGTATAGATCATACCAGATGATGAAGCGGACGTATTTGGTTGTCTTCATCTTCTCGGGTTTTGGAGGCTGAGGAGGTTTTGCAGCATTTGAGTGCGAAATAGGCACATCTTTTGTGAGCGATCGCACAGCGAACACGCCGAGATTGAGAGCCGTCTTCCCACCTTTGATGAGGTTGGGATTGGCAGCAACCTGAAGGGAAGAAAATTCCAATGTCCCATTTTCAGCATCGTTATGGATAAGCCGCGACATGATAGCTTAACAGAGAGAAAGGGGCTGCACGCTGGCTGTGGAAAAGATGAGCAAACTTAGCCAGCTTTTATCCATACCCAAGTGTTGACTAGACTAAACAAGGAAGGAACAGATCTTGAAACAAACCAACGGCGCGGTGACGAAGAAGTAAACTCACAGGCGCTCCTACCTATGTTTGGAAGACCATCCGGTATTCGAGGACGGAAGGTACACGACGACGTATCTCAGTTATTGCAACATTCGCCGTTCCACCGGGGGGCCGGTCCCGATCGCTTTATTTCTATCGCCGTGTCCTGTTCGGTAAACAGATTAGCAGGTTGCAGCACCGGAAAGACACGCAGCAACGGTCGTTGAATGATACATATGATCTCGACTGAAAATAATACTACAGCACCAGATAAGCGATAAGTGGAGATGGCGAGTTACACGTGCACGTACCCTGAAACGCCTAGGGGGCATCAGCAGAATAGGATTCCTGGGAACGTGAGGGTAAAAAGAACGGCGGTCGATGATCGGAGGGGGGGGGAACAGAGTGAAACGAACAGTGCCTCAATATCGACATCCACAGCCTACGCACCATGATACCACAATGCACTGCGGCCGTAGTCGACGGAAGGCGCGGATGGATTACACGGTTGCAAACTCGACGGGATTGAGCTCCCTACGCTCCCGTTTCATACGCCTTCACGTACCACATACGAGTTCCCGGGACGTCTCGGGAGCGCGCATGGCCTAGTCGAATGACATCGAGGCTACCATGATTGGTTGGTCATAGCGAACGTCTCGAGTGTGTACAAAATATGACCAGCTTCCATGTAGTATGGTCGTAATCGATACGAAAATCACGATCCGCGGGTTCTTTTGCCGCCTTACAGGTGATGGCTGCGGACCCGAACTAGCCACCCCCAGTTGCAATACCATCGCAGCAGGAACCGCAGCGTGCTCAACAGTGCAGGACCTCGCCCTTCCAACAGGTATGGTTTCAGTTCACTGCCTTGGTAGGGCCATCCGTAAACCTTCCAATGTACCTGAATATGATTTGCATACATTGTATCCGCTGGCCAGCCATCCTTCAGGCCACTGGCTCGTCTAAGAGGCATCGACCCATCATCCGCCCTCCTCCACAAAGTTCCTAAGGTGTCTGAGCTGTGCGGAGACCTCCTCCTTGAACAAGCCGATCTCGTGGCTGTTCTTGGCAATGGCTCGGACTGTCTCGTCCTTGAGACGTGCGACTTTGGCAACTTGCTCTCGGTAACTGCGAAACTTGGCATGAACAATAGAGAGTGGTGTTGGTAGAACGTGCTCACTCAAATTGTAGGGCCTGCAGTCGCGACTTCACCCCCATCCCACTTGATAATGCTGCCGTGCGCGCATGGGCGAGCTCCCTCTCTAGTCGCGCAGCTTCGGCGTTGCTCACCATAGATTCTTGCTGGGCCGCCTGTCACGATGTTGGTCGTGCACGGGAAAATGATGGGATCAAGCCACTCACATCTCGGAGGTCGTCTGCTTGTTCATTCAACACTACTACTTTCTTTTCGATCTCTCGGACTTCCTCGTCCACGTTCTCGCACTCCAGCGTCAATTGATCGAGTTCATTGTCCACCTTGATCCGCTCGCTCTCCACGTTGGCACGCTCAGTCCTTTTGGTCTCTGCCACCGTACCGAGTGTCGGTTTCACCACCTTCCGAATATCAGAGCCCGTGAGGATCTCCTGTGGATTAGACGTCGCGATGTTCAGTTGCAGCGTAAGGTCAATATCCTGCAAGGGTGGAGGAATTGGTGGAAATAGCCCGAGTGAGGAAAGCAGATTAGTGTACAGGTCGAAAGCCTCTTCCGCAGCCGCTCCGCGGTTTGTCATCACCACCTCCAACGACATGACAGCCTTTTGAGCCTCTGCAATCCTATGCTTGAGATCCTCAAGATTCCGGGCTAGTGCTTCATGATCGGTATTCATGCGGACAACTTCTTCGGGTGTCAGGTTTTGTGCTTTCACTACCTCGGCCAGTTTTGCCTGTTCACTCTTTAGCTGCTCCAGGTTTGTAGCTGAAAAGGTTAGTAAAGAACTGACGAGGTTTGTGGATGACTTACTTCGGGCGATGAGTTCAGCCTTCTCGTGCGCAATGGTATCAATTAAATGCTTCTTCCGCGATTCAAGCCGTTGCAGAACATCGTGGAACTTGGCCCGGTCGCTGATAAGAAACCCGTGGGTCTTTTGCAGTTTTTCAAGGGGTGCCTAAGGAAGACTGAGATCCGGACCCCCGGTAAAGCTGTTATACCCACGGCAGACGAATGAAGTAGCTCAAACTCAGCTTTAGTTCTGGAGAGTCGTTCTTTTTGCTCTTCGAGATTGTTCAACACACTCTCATTCTTCTTTGCTTGAAGGAAGATCAGACCTGACTTACAGAGAGAATGTGTGAACCCACCATAGCGTGCTTCCAACGCTTTATCTTGCTCTTCAAATACGTCCGCACCGTGAAAAAATGCGACGTATGCCTCCGCAAAATAATCAAAAGCCAGCGCCTGGTGATGTACCGGATCATGGAACCCTTCCGGTATCCTATCTACCACTTGCAGGGTTGGGTCATCAGCTTCCAAGTAATGTACTCGGGCCTGGAACATGGTCATCTGCGCAGACTTAGACCATTAGGCATAACTGACCTTGCCCATTTCTACTAACCAGTGCAACACAGCAAGCAATGCTGGCCATGAATGCATACTTCCAGGAGCAGCTAACCATTTATTATCAATCTGAGATGCAAATGGGTATTTGAGGGCCTTCAGAGCTGGCTGAAACTCATCCTCGAAGCGCATCTTGGGATCAAAAGGGTACGATGGATCAACCACACTAACAAGATGCTGGAACATTGCCCGAAAATCCTTTCCAGTTATACTTGTCAGCGTTTGCATAGAAATCTCGTATTCGGTATCCTGAAGCCACGAAAAGATCTCTTGGCGCATCTTAGCTTGGTATGAGCGCTCGCGGATAGGTCGAGGGTCCTTGAGCATTTGGCTCCCCGAAGGTGCAGGGAGAGTACCACCGCCCCCCCACATTGACCCACGACGCGTAGAACTTCATGGATAGCAAAATGTCGGTCAAAGAGATCGACCAAGATGGGATATAGAGGCTCACGCGTTGAGGGGAGTCCGGCCATAGTTTGGTTTGGTTGTGCTCTGTAAGAGCGGATTGGAACTTTGAGATCGATATGTGGATTGGCGAGGGTTAGATCCTAGGCCACCACTAGGAGGAGGTAGATATGGCGCACGCCCAGCCGGACCCGCAAGGCTCACACGCACAGACGACGAAGGAGCCTTTTTGATGGTAGACGGAACAGGTAGACCAGAGCGAGCATTCCCATAGGGGTCGGCTGCAGACTGGATCGTGGACCGTCGTAGCGCTTCGGACATGATATTCCATGTGGTGTTGAAGGAGGTATAACAAACGCGTCGACGGAAGGTGGTGGGGTCACGTGATACGTGCTTGATCCCACTCCTGACTTTGTTCGACACTAGCGAGATCGCTAGAGAATGGTTCAGAAGAGCCTATTCGGTGGGGCTATCACTGCAGAACTCCCAAACTGTCTTGTGGATGTGTCGTACGTCTTTCACGTATCATGGTAATGCTCGATTTTTGATGTCTTCACAGGGATTTGCGACAAGTCCCGGACAATCAGGAAATCTTTCTGTATCCTGATTCTGATGATTCTGTCGTCGTCGAAATTTTGCAGCGCTTGACAGAGCTAACGGACGAAGAAGCAGTAAAGTGATCCTGTCGTCTCTTTTTGGGTTCCAGAATTGTGACTGTCTAAAAGATTCCACTTTGCTGCATTAGCTCACGACAACGATGCCACTTCGAGCACGATGCAAGTCCCCCTTGTGGCTCACAATGACCGAGGAGATCAGACACCATCCCCTATCATACTGCGTGGGTCTCAGCGCATCCGTAAATTCAACGCAATCATCGCAGACGACGTGGAGATATTACTCGCTCTCTTTCGTATCCACTCCAGAGAGAAAAGCGCTGACCTAGTGGTGTCGGTGAGCATACCTAGCGGTTCAGGGGGTGGTGTAGACGAGGAACATGTGGCGGCCATCACGTCGGAATTCAATACCTTAGTATCCTCCTTATGCATCGTCGACTACGACCTCTTTGGATGATCGAGTGTACCCTGAGTCCTCCAGGTCTGTCCTTTCCGCTCCGATATGTGAACCTTTCCCCACTTGTGCAATTCAAGTTACGATCCATACATCCCTGGACTGGCATGTCCGAAAATGTGAAGCACAACCTCATGGGTTAATGAAAGCAAGTTAGTAGTTTCGTGCCATACTTGCTTTCTTATGATGCGTACGGCACTGCCGACTAAAGACAAGTCGTCATTGTAACGCAACTGTGTCAGTACTAGCAACTTTCTGTCCGATTCTGGGCGAGCCCGCAGTCGCCGACGAGCGCATCCACACATCTGCAGAACGGATGAAATGTACTCGCTTTATTTGCTGTTAGGCGTGTCGATGTCATAATCCCTCAGAGGGCCACGAATGTCCTAGCGAGCGAGCGAACGATTCACACTTGTTAACGAATATCAAACGTGATGCATTGATGGTTGGTATCCTAGTGATACAAAGCCAACGTAGCTTGAAAGCGATGAAAACGGCACTCATCCTCAGAAAATCTACATAAATGAACTAGCTGTGACTTATCTCATCCAACTCTTGCTCAGCTTCGGGTTCTTCCACGATAGGGTCACGGACACCAGCCTTTGTGGCCTCTGCAGCAGCTTTGGCGTCCTTCTTTCGTTTCGCCGACTCCTTCAGTTTCTCCCACCGTTCACGGAACCGCGCGATCATGACTTTCTGTATAACATTCCTACGTTAGACCACGATGATTTTATTGTGCCCGTGGCTGACCTGTTTGTCATTTTCTGCACGAGCCACTCGAAGTTCCTCCTCAAGATCTCTTATACGGCGCAAGAGCTGTGCCTCGCGGTCGCGACCTGCATTAAGGGCCGCCATGGGTGTTGGGAGGGATGGTATATTAATATTAAGGGTGCCAAAATCCACCGTCGGCTGTTGTCCACTAGGTCGCTGTAAGACGAGGGATGTTCCCATAGCCTTCTGTGCCTATGAGATAAATTTGCCTGATAAGTAGGTGAAAGAGATGTGAGAGTATGGGACCTACCTGATGCCGCGCCATCACTATACTATCCCGCAACATCTGATCCTGCTCCTTGCGTAATTGTAGAGCACGCTCTGCCTCGGCAAGTCGCCTTTGCATCTCCTCCATCTCCTGCCTAAGCGAAATGTTTTCTTTCTTGAGCAACAACGTTGCCGGCTCTGATTCAGAGGGAATCAGGCAGAATGATCCTGATAATTCGTCACCTATCGTCCGACAAAATGATGTCAATTGACACCGAGTGAATGTCACTGATGAAGGGCCTACCGTCATCTGTAAATACTTCTTCATTAGTTTCTTGTAGAATAGTATCCCGTTCTATACCAATGACATGAGGGTGACACTGAGGATACCAGAGAACCAACACACTTGATTTTGGCCTACCATCAAACCCGAGTTTCCGAGAGAACCTAGAAACGAATGCCTCTTCACGCTCAGTCTCGCTTCCGGAGCCCCCATCCCGTTGCAATCCCCTTTTCCCTGAAAGGTTGGGATCGGTTCCGAGGGGAGCGGTGGTGAAAGCGACAGGCTGAGAAAGATTGTCCAACATCCCTTCTGTAATACGCCAGAAGTTGTTAAAAGCGTCTCCTGGATCGGACTTCTCTCGAAAGGTCGACCGGTCAAAGACGAGATGTTCAAAAGCTTATTACGTACCTGTTGCCCAAGTACCATGAAGGACTCATCTACGTTGTTCTGTGAATCCATCAACCGCAAAGGAGTGCTCGAGGGAAGTGGAGGCGATGGCGCTGGGTAAGAAGGATGGCGACCGCTACTTGAGGCTGAAGAACTGTGTGCGACACGCGTTTGAGTAAGAGACGTCCTGTGCGGGAGAGTCGGATCTTTGTTCTCTTCGCGTAGCTTGGCGACCTTGCGCTCAAGATCTCTCTCTGCTTTGACGTGTTCGTTGTAAAGCATGCGGAGTGTACGTTTCGTCTGTGGTCGAAAGCTCAAGACTACGACGTCGGCGTGCGATGACGAAGAGAAAAGGCACATTACTGTCATTCGATTTCTCTTCGCACTGCAAGAAGGCTCTCGCAGCTTTTGAATGCTCTTCTGCAGCAGGAATCAATAAACCATCATTCAGGAATTCTTCAGCATTTGCTGCATGTTGATGTGCCTGCGATGTCCACCTGAGCGTGCAGGCGTTGCCGATGACGACTACACTCACGGTGTGCAAGGGTGAGTCTGTAGCTGACATTTTCAACCCAGGTGTTCTCTACGACGGTATGGGGGAAAATTACACAAGGACGACGTGCGGTTATTTTCATTGAGGGAGCGGTACTGGGAGGAGGCATGCGCTAGGTAACCCGCTGTGGCACCCTTTTTGGGAGCATTATTTGCTCACGACTGTCGTTCAACGACGGAGAGGACAGCTCTCCATATGCGTGTGTCGTCCTGTTCCTGGGGCAGCGGGTGCCATTTGTTTCGTCGGACATGCCAACGGAGACATTCGTTGCCTGCTCAGTCGTCGCCAGCGAGCACTGGCTTTGTGCCTCACCGTGGACAGCCCACGGCGTGGCAATGGCTTGTTCCTGTCCCACCTGTGACTCAGATGCAACGCCCCGGGGGTGACTTTCTTTTTGGAGTCACTCAGACCATGCGAGTGCCCTATCAAACGTCCGGGTCGCCAACGTCCACCGCGACGAGGACCGGCCTTGACGACAAGTGTGCCTGCTCCGTCGGGTGCCGAGGTGCCGATGGGACAGTTTTCGGCGGCGTCTGAAAATGGGTGACTCGGCGCTCGGCTCGGTCTGTCGTCGCAGTCGTCGTCCTTGTCAACGCCCAGCAGCGTCAGTGAGGATCGCTTGAACTTGAGCAGTCGAGGCAGCCATTCGACCTCGCATCTTGCCTCAATCCGATGTCGATCCCTGCACACCTGTCAGTATATCCCGTCTTCTGTTTCACTGCAGCGCTCACACCTTGACAGCAGAAAGAAAATCAGGATAACGGGTGTGTCTGGTTGCTTATCGTAGTATCCGTTGATCCTTGTGGAAATTAACGGCGTGATAGTTGTGGCCGCGGACGGACTATCGAAGCGGGATGTATTTCGTCTTCCGGACCCCTTTGCGGTCATCACCGTTGACGCAGAGCAGACACACACCACCAGCGTCATGAAGAAGACCTTGAACCCGTATTGGAATGAAAGCTTTGACATGTAAGTCCTGGTCTTCTTTGGCAATTGGGTCCTCCCCATCCACTCTATCTCGCTTCTCATCTCCACAGCACCGTCAAGGATTCCTCTGTCGTCGCTGTCCAGATCTTTGACCAGCGCAAATTTAAAAGACGTGATCAGGGTTTTCTTGGAGTTGTCAATGTCAGGGTCAGCGACGTCCTCGACCTCGAGCTGGGTGGACATGGTAAGTGTCCACCGGTGGTGTCATTCTGCGCGCTTGATGATCCTGGATTTCTTCAGAAATGCTAACTCTGGATTTGAAAAAGTCCAACGATAACCTCGTGGTGCACGGAAAGCTCATCATATACTTGTCGACTAATGTCAATCAACCCATCTCCAACCCTGGTCCCTCTCAGGTACAGGGCGTTACCACAGCACTGGCTGACATGGGCATGAATGAGTCCACCATTTCTCTTTCGCTCAACGGAGTCGGTCCATCTGGCAGTGCTCTGTCCAGAACCTCCAGTGCACATGCAGCCGAGGCAGCGACACCGCTAATACCCGCGTCCACTGCCCATATGTCATCTCCCTCGTCCGGTCTCGCGGATCAGGATCCGCCGCCCTCCCAACCCACTCGTCCTGTTAGCTCGCAAGGTGCAGGGACACTTACAGCCGCTCAGCAGTCCAGTGCCACAATCACTGCAGCAACCTCGGGGCCAACCAGCCAACAAAGAAATTTCAGCCCCAACGTTGACCAGTTTGGAGCACTGCCTCCTGGGTGGGAACGCCGTATCGATCCTCTTGGTCGAACGTACTATGTAGACCACAACACGCGGACCACAACTTGGACTCGGCCATCCCTAGATCAATCGGTGAATGCCAATAATCAGGACACCGAAACGAATGCAGCCAGGGATCAGCATTCCCGCCGTGTTCTGGCAGATGACATGGTTGATGCTGGCCGGGCTAATACGCAGACGAATGTTCATCGCCCTGGTTCAGCTACACCTCAATCTGTTTCGAACAACACTTCGGCAGCTGCCCTAGCTGCAAGCAATAATATCACTACTGCGGGTACCGGGAGTCTGCCTGCTGGATGGGAGGAAAGGTACACTCCCGAAGGTCGCCCATACTATGTTGACCACAATACTCGCACAACCACCTGGGTTGATCCTCGCCGCCAGACGATCATCCGCGTCATGGGACCCAACGGCCAAAATACAGCCCTCCAGCCACAGCCTATTTCTTCACTGGGACCTTTACCATCTGGATGGGAGATGCGTTTAACTTCGACTGCGCGTGTATACTTTGTCGATCACAACACCAAGACCACGACGTGGGATGATCCCCGTCTTCCATCTTCGTTGGATGCAAATGTGCCGCAGTATAAACGCGATTTCCGGAGGAAACTTATCTATTTCCGCAGCCAGCCCGCTATGCGTGCGCAACCAGGCAACTGCCAGATCAAGGTCAGGCGGAACCACATCTTCGAGGACAGTTACGCAGAGATCATGAGGCAAACGCCTAATGATTTGAAGAAGCGTTTGATGATTAAATTCGACGGTGAAGATGGTTTGGACTACGGTGGTCTTTCTAGGTGCGTTAGTGACCATAAGCCGGACGCAAGCTGATCATCTACCAGAGAGTTCTTCTTCCTTCTCTCGCATGAGATGTTTAACCCATTCTACTGCCTGTTTGAGTATTCCGCGCATGATAACTACACTCTCCAGATCAACCCTGCGTCAGGTGTAAATCCCGAACATTTAAATTACTTCAAGTTCATCGGACGTTGCCTTGGACTTGGTATCTTCCACCGACGCTTTCTGGACGCATACTTCATCGTCAGCTTCTATAAGATGATTCTGAGGAAGAAAGTCACACTGTCTGACCTAGAGTCTGTCGATGCAGAACTTTACCGTGGTCTCACATGGATGCTGTAAGCATTCTGCATACGTCGTCTGCTCAATTACTCATTTCAGAGGTAGCGAGAATGACATCACAGATGTCATCGATGAGACGTTCACCACATCCGAAGAACGGTTTGGGGAACTCGTGACGATCGAGCTAAAGCCTGGAGGTGCAGACATATCCGTGACCGAGGAGAACAAGAAAGAGTATGCCGATGCCGTGGTCGAGTACCGAATCTCGAAGCGCATCAAGGATCAATTCGACGCTTTTATGTCGGGCTTTAGCGAGTTGATCCCACAAGAGCTGATAACGGTCTTTGATGAACGAGAACTCGAGTTACTTATTGGCGGGATGTCTGAGATAGATGTGTAAGTTTCTGCGATTACATTGCGGCGCAACTGCGACGGTTTGACCTGTTATAGTGACGATTGGACCAAACATACCGATTACCGAGGTTACGAGGTGAATGATGAGGTCATTCAGTGGTTCTGGAAGTGTATCCGTAGTTGGCCACCGGAACGTAAATCCCGACTGCTACAGTTCGCAACAGGTACATCGCGTATTCCCGTCAATGGCTTCAAAGATCTACAAGGCTCAGATGGGCCGAGGCGTTTTACAATCGAGAAATCCGGTGACCCGTCACAATTGCCGAAGAGTCATACTTGTTTCAATCGGATCGATTTGCCACCATACAAAGATTATGCGAGCTTAGAACAAAAGCTTACACTTGCTGTAGAGTGAGTTCATTGTTCGTTAGTAACTGTCCCGACGGCTGACGGTTCGCGTTCAAAGGGAGACCGTTGGGTTCGGTCAGGAATAAAGTTTTGCAAACAGAGAGTAAAACATCTTATTTACCCCCACTTCCGCCTTTTCGTATTTTCTTTATCTTCGCAACCAAATGACATCCTATCTCACCTGTAATCTTACTAGGACGTATTGTTTGTATAGGGACTTGGTGCCTTGATTGGATGAGTTTGTTGCCAGCTCTACCGTATCTCACGTTTTCACGCTAAGTAATCTCAGAGCGAAAGATCGTCCGAAACATGAACAGGGGACTATCCATAGTGGTGACCTCACCGCTTCTCAAATGCGAACCCAATATAAATGTCTGACTCCGATTAGCAATCGACTCGCTGAATGGCACATACGAAACAGCTTACTAGCGGCTTCCCACTGATCCTCGTTCATCGCACTCTCGCCATTTGCATCCACAACTTTCATGCGCACCATGAGATCCTTAAACTCCACTTGTTCGGAGTGTTCCGCATATATTTGGTGAAATTCTTCCTTGTAAATTGGGTAGAGGGAGTATTCCGCGGCCAAACTGGAATGGTAAGGTAAGAAAGCCACCCATTGGAGGAATTAGACATTCTGAATAGACAACTGGTGCCTCAATCTGCGGTGAGAAAACAACGCAAGTACAAGGATCACCAGAAGTTGGGGGGATAACATCCCCAAAGCCATTGCGCAACTTCCAGGATCAGAAAGACAAACGGTCTCAGAAAGGGACGACGCAATAACCTACCCCACAAAGTTATCCCAGTCTACGATGTATTCCGGTACATCCTCGACAGCATCCCTGAGGAAAAAGTAGTAGCGATGTCCAAAGAGCGGCCGAGATTGCCGATCTTCAAAACGGATCCTGTACACTACATTACCAAAAGAAAGGTCAGTCGTAGAAGGTGGCAAATTGTCTAGCCGTTCTCTAAGTGCCATGTTATCCTTTCGACGGCAAGCTGAAGAAGAGTAATGCATACAGCAGCTGATCGGCGTTAGGGATAGTACCAAGAAATACCCCACCCTTGCGGAGGTACTGGCTTACATTACGAAGCATACACCGCGCCTTTTGTGATGTCTCGAATGCATAGTGCATACAGAATTGCATCGAAACAACATCGAAGGGCTGGGCGAGTCGTTCCGGGGGGAAAACTTTTGAGAGTGGTTCAGTGTAACAGTCCAGTGTGGCGAATGTGGCGTCAAATCGTGGGTTAGGCATGGCCTGCCATCTCTCACGGGCTTGAGTGACAGAAACTTCTGCAATATCTACAAAGATCGGGGTACCATCAACAAGTCAAAGTGAATATTAAACAAAATGAGTTGTTAACCACTTACCGGCGCAAACTAGCTCCTTGACTCGAGCTTTCGACCATTTAGTAAGGTCGCCACCCTTGCCACAACCAAGATCGAGAACCTTGCCACGTCCTCTACCTGGTCCAGAGGATTGCGGTACAGAAGAGGTACTAAGGGCTGGGTGGGCGAAGCGCGTGATGAGTACAGATTTTACCCAATTATTAAAATATTTGAGGCCGATGATGGGGGATTCCATGCGTTGCTTGACACCGACTTCAGGGCGCGTATTATCTGCATGCAGGAGAAAGCGAGAGAAGGGTCAGAAATGCACCAATTGCATGAGGTACTCACAATGATCAATCACTTTGCCCACATCGCTAGCATGCCGCTTTACAGACAGGTCGTTGTCCGGAGATCTACTGCGTTCTCGTTTGCGATTGGAGAGGAGAAGGCGCGTGCCGGTACCACGGTACTGTCGATACGTCTCCATTTCCTGCGGCGTCATTGGAATAAGAACGGAACCCGCGGACGTTTTGCGGTTGCGAGGGCTGTATGGGACGGCAGATAATGATGGAGGGGGCATTGTTGGGGCCGTTGGAGAGTCTAAGGAAGAGGAATAGGAAGGTGCTCTCGCAGGAGAACAAGAGAGGGGGGAGGACGGAAGGACACGCGGGGCAGAGGAGGCGGATTCAACCTGGAACGGCGCACGAGATGGAGGTGGACGATGGCGTGAGAAGTGCTGCGACTTTCCATCCTCTGGCGGTGTCTCCACCCGCGGTATGTCGAGCACTGGCAAATTGCTCCGACGCTGCAGCGACGGCGCACCAGCCAGTCTGTCTACCTCCCCGCTTGATGACATCGCCGAAGGGAATAATGATACAGGCGATTGGGTGTCGGTACCCAGTAGCAGATGCGACAGGCTCGATGGTCGGGCAGAACCTGGTGTACGTGGTTCTTGGGGCTCCGAGTTGAGCAGGACTGCGAGATCGGTGGCGCGACGGGCTACATTCGGGCTGTTGGTTGCTCGCGAGGAGGACGGGCGTGATGATGACGAGGAAGAGACATCAAAGGAGTGTCTCTCATGTCTGTCCAAGTCGGCGTCATGGGGATGCACTGGAAGGGGCTTTGACTGGGACACCGGGGAGTTCAGGGCTGCGTCTCGAACCGGATCAAAGGCTGGCATCTGAGAGTAATATTAGTCTCTGTGGCAGAAATATGCTTCGGTGGTCACTGAAGCATTGCCCAGTGGTCTGTGAGGAGTCCCAATAGGAATAAGTTCGTCGACAGCGCCGAGCTCAATCCAGCTACTAGTGTCTTATGTAATATACCCACCCGTCAGTACTGCTAGGTGGTCCCTCACCACTTGATCAATTAAATGCGATGGTTGTGGCCAGAATGCCTAAACACCGCAGACCGTCACTATAACTAGATCTACAGAGTGTCCTTTGAGCCAAGTGAACAAAGCTTTGGAAGCATGTTCAATTAGAGTGAGGAAGATTGAGTATTGGGAATTAAAATGCAAGATATCATTAAGACTAAAGAGAAATGTACAGTACCTTCTTCATAATGTATAGAGTCACACTTTATATTTTTGTTGTAAGGGAGCACTTTGGGGGTAGTGTACTAAACACAAGTGGGCCTCAGTTTATATGAACGAACACTGTTGTATTCTCTTAAAGAACTAACCTAAACACAAGTGGGCCTTGTAGGTACTAATTAGTATGTGAATAGTAAAATTATAAGAGAAGACTACCTCACCTCAGTCTCATATGAACGAACACTGAGGTGCAGTAAAGCAAAAAACATCGCGTCAAGACTGCCGTGATTACATAAGATGTGTTCGACGTAACCACATGAAGCGAACAGTAAAGAGGGATAAAGAACGGAATGAAATGAAATGATGAAAAACAATGACTAGAAAAAGGTCATTGATGGGAATAAGGAATTCCAACATATTTTACATACTTTGGCCAGCTCAATCACATGTTCAATGTTTGTACTGAGGTAGTTTATAATGGTTGATTTTTGAACATACATATAGTAAGCAACAAAACTGTTACAATTTCTAACTTCAATCTGGTATGCAAAACACACTATGCTCATATGTGGAATTGTTTAGCTTTGGTGGGATCAAATATAGTAATCATTCCTGGCTACAAATTATTCCTCTAGATTATGTGATTTACTATTATTTTACCCTGTCAAAACTGCTTAATGTTATGACTTATGACCATCTAGTCACTTCACTATTAGATCTAATCCTGGGGGTGCTGAAAGATCTTCTAAGCCAAGCATGCTGGTAGGCTATAGAAAGACTAGAGGAGATAACTCTAGGTGCAAGATACTATTAGAATTCAGAGTAACAATAAGGAAGAGCTCCAGAACAAACTCCTGGGTTGAGCCTACTAATGGTGCTTAACCTGTAGGTAAGGGCATAGCTCTGGGAACTTCCAAAGAAGTCCAGAGATTCCAGAAGGTCAAAGGGAGCTTTTCTTGGGTTGGATGGAACTTGGCTTTATCTTATGTGGTATATCCTTGTATAATCTAATGTCCCAATTTATGGAGAGGTCAGAGAAAGAAATAAGAGCTGTTTCATGGCTCAATACAAAGGACAGGCAAGATGAGAATTGTTAAGCCTAGTTATAATGAGAACAAGCTCTTAGGATTTCCTTAAGAATTTTATTAAGGCTTGGAGTTACTTTGAAGTGAACTGAAGATTCAGAGAGTAAGCTTGGAAGCTTGGTCAGATTGAAGACAAACTCAAGACAGGGGTGTTTTCATTAATATTTGAACTACAGTATCATAAGAAGTTATAGTACTTATAGTTCCTGTTGAGACTGCAGAATACTGCAGGATACTTGTAGTCACTGTATATTAGGTAGGTAGGTAAATACTGACCTGCAGGATACTTGTAGTCACTAAGTATCCTAAGGTAACTAATGGTCCGATGTAGCCATTGGCTTATGTAATCAGTAGATCGTAGGTAATCAACATATTCCAACAGTTCCAGGATAGTAAAAAGATCTAAGCAAAAAGAGAAGATAAGACTGGAGTTATCTCAGAAGCAAGGACAGGTGCCAATGCATCTTGGAGACAAATGGAGATATCAGCAGCAATAGTACCAAGGCATATTAGTCTGAAACTAAAAGGTGGTAAGAAGATATAAGAGACAAAATAGAAATATGACAGGAACAAAAGCAGGAGAGAGTATGGAGATGAAGTGGAATAGTCTGGAGAGGATGAGGTAGAAACAAAGTTTTACTAAATGACTGAAAATGGAACAAAGCTGAAAAATGGAATAAAGTGGAGATGGAATAGAGAATCAGAGCAGCTATAGTATTGCTAATGCAGGAAAAGCACAAGCATAACTGGAGTGAAATGAAGTAGTAGCAGAAGAGCTGGAGGTACATAAATAGCCTACTGGCAAGCACTAAGTGCAGAAAGCCAAGTAGAAGCCAGGTCAGAATTGGATTTAGAATGTGAAATATGATAGTATTCTCTTCTTAGGCCTGAACTCTTGAAGACCATAAGCATGTGACTAGAAGGGTACTGGCAAATGACCTTGTTTAGTATGGAGATAATTAGCATGTGACTTGTGTGGTAAGGCAATGGGGTGAACAATCAGAGTTTTTGGCTTGCCACAAATAAAAAGATTTGACTTAGTGGTTATCCTTTTTTTCTCCAATACTACAACATGTACATTTTCAAGGACATCACCACATGGGGTAAGGAGTACCTCATGGAGTATGCTGACAATAAGGAGGAGCTGGGCAACATCAAGTATACTAAGCACAAGAAAAGGGTAAAAGCAAAGAAAAAGAAGGAATAGAAGTATTATAACATTTTTTCAATTTTCAATCATGTGACCTTATCTTATCTTTCCACTTGTTTATCTAATTTTTTATCTTATCAGGGCACATGATGGGTCAGCTGACCTAGAGCCTAGATTTAACCTTATGCCTTTAGACCCTGCAGAGTCCAATTCATTCTGTTACTTCTTTTCTTTATTTCCATTCCAGAAAAGCCTGATCCTTGATTTTTTCATAAGGGCTTCTCTTCTCTTTGATCCCCATGCTGCATGTATGAGAACATTCCCATCAGGGACTTGATCCATGCACAACTCTGTAGTGTATAAATACTGTAGCCTTAGCATCTCAAAGCCCCAGCTTTGAGCACTTGTACTATTACTTGTGTTAACTCATAGCTTCTCTTATTTCTTTCTTTTCTTTGTTGAGTTTGTGGCATGTTGATCTTGGCATGCATAACAAGAAGAGGGTGAAGGAGAAGCAGAGGGCAGCAGAGGAGGCCAAGAGGACACAATGGGTGGCAGAGAAGGCTGCCTGAAAAAGAGTAAGTGATAATGTATTTTAGAAGTTGTGCAAAAGGTAACTAAAGACAACAGGTAATGCAAATGCAGGCCCAGGTGGGGTCTAGCACTAACAAGGGGAAGGGAAGGGTAAAAGAGGCTCCAGTGTGCCAGAGGTATAAGGAAAGGGAGCTGGAGTATAAGATGGGCATGGGAAAATCCATGTTATGTTTCATCTATTAAAAAGCAAAGGCAAGGTGTGAGCATCCAGAAGAGAAGAAGCCAGTATGGAAGCAATGGTGGAGGAATGTGGAGGAGAAGCAGCCTGAAAAAGGAGCACACTTAGAGAAGGTGGAGAAAAGTACTAAGCAGGTAGAAAAGGACTGTTACCTGCTAACAGCAGTGGTATAGAAGATGGGGGATCAAGTGATGCAGAAGATAAGAAGGTAGAGCTGGCTGCTAGAGCAGTGAGTTGATGTTTTGAATCTCACATGGATGGTAGGTAGAGAGAAGTCAGAGAGTGGGCCAGAGAACAGAGAAAAAGAGGTGATGGCCTGGAAGGTGGTGAAGCTAAGGGCAGAAGTTTGAGAGGAAGCAGAGATGGGAGAGGGAAAGAATATAATGGTAATTAAGTGATGTTGTATAAAACAATAACATTGGCTCAAAAGAAAAGAAACTGGGGTAATTAAAGGTTGAAACACAGAGAAGGTTTGAAAGATCTGAGGGTATGATTAACTAATAAGAATAAGAAATTTAACTAATAAAAACCTCAGAGTAAACAAGATTTGAAGGAAAATTGAAGAAGAGTTCAGAAAAGAACAGGTTGCCAAGAATTTGCAAGGTTAACCATTTTAGAAAGTCACATGACCTGACAAGTGATGTCTTAAGTGGTCATGGGATAATGAAAAGCATAAGAAAAGCTAAAGAAGGAAATGAAAAATCCAACTGAGTGCCCTGGAGGGGCTCAAAAATAGCAGACTGATATCAACCACTGTTCTGAAGTGTTTTTAAAGAGAAGTGAAAACAGAGCAAACTGTGACAAAACAAAGAGTTCAGAGGAGATATTAAAAGTTTAGCAGAAGAGAAAACCAAAGGTTAGCCAAGATCTGAGTAGCAAACAGAAGGTTGGAAATAAAAAACAGAGTAGATTGGAATATGGTGGAAGAGGTAGAGTCAGAGATGGTTTTGTTATCTCCAAGGGGAACTAAGACACAATAATTGCCAGTAAGGGGAACTTCTGTACCTGGTTAGAGTTGAGATTGGCATGAAATTAACTTAAAAACTAAAACACATTCTTTATGTTCAACTATAACTTGGAATACCTGGAGGGTACTAACTACTAAACTTGAGCTGAGAGGCATTTGAGCTAGAGGCCAGGGAACTAGGCAAGAGAAAAGAATAGAAAGAGTAACAAGGATCTCACTGGAAAGCACACTGAAGGGGCACACTTAGTCTGGTAAGAAAATGGAGAGAACACATGCAAAGTGAAAAAAGAAACAAGAGTCATTTTAGGATCCCTCTTCTAAGACTGGACATCCACAGCTGGGGGAATCTTGTACAACACAGCAGAGGATGGATTAAGTAAATTGTGGAACTGAAGGAACTCAGGAGTGGTGAAGAGAACAGCAGGAGTAGGAAGAGGAATCTGATAACATATTGGGCAGGAACATGGGGGATCAGGTTGAGTAGAGGAAGTGACATCCAGGACCAGAATGCCATCACAAGTAGCTTATAATTTCATAGTTGTCATTGGTCATACAGCTGTGGGGTGGCAACAATGGAATTCCATAATGGCAGTGCCAGCATAGATGAGTTTGATGCCCTTTTTCCATTCTTGCTCCTTATAAGGGAAACCTTTCCGGTGAATGAGATACTTGACATTTCCATGCTGTTCTTAAAAGTCCACTATGTATTCAATTTCCTGTTCTTTGGTCCCACTGATAATATCTGGAGGTGAAGGAGGTGCAGCTTTTTGTAAAGGAAATTTGCCTTTCTGGTATGGCCAGAGGAGACACTCATTGAACACTGGATGGATTCCTTTCCAGGATCATTCCAATTTCAGTTCATATGCACTATAACTGACTTTCTTTACAACTGTGAATGGACCATATCACTTATCATCAAGTTTCTTTAATGGTTGATCAGATTGAATATTTGTTGCCTCAACTAGTATCAAGTCCCCAGGTTTATATTCAGGTCTGTCCATGGCCTTCTGATCATGAAATCTTTTCATGTCTCACACTGCAAATTCCAATGCTACCTTAGCCTCTGCTTGGATTTCCTTTAGTCATGCTACAAATTGCTTAGCCAATTCATTTTGCACTTGGGTTTGGTGGTATGATCCAATCAATGGGATATGCCCATAGTTGAGCATAAAAGGAGAATATCCCATTGAAGAACTAGTTTTTTGGTTATGAGCAAATTCCACCAATGGTAGCCATTTAGTCCAATCACTCTGCTGATGATTTGTGTAAATCTGAAGATACTTCTCAATTTTGGCATCAACTCTCTCAGCCTGTCCATTTGTTTGGGGGTGGTATGCCATTGATGGATTTGTGTCAATGTGAAGTAATTTATATAGATTCATTATGAAAGAGGAAACAAATTGTGTTCCATGATCAGAGATTACCTTTTTTGGGGTACTGTGGAGTTTAAACACATGGTCTTTAAAGATGGTGGTGACCCCTAGGGCTGTGATATTGCTGGAGATAGGGAATATATGCACCATTTTAGAAAATTGATCTACAATGGTCAAGATCACATCTTTGCCTTGTAACTCTGATAATGGACCAATGATATCAATTGAGATCTCCTTCCAGGGGACACTAGGTACAGTGTGTGGGTTTTAAGGTATTACATGGGAGTTCCTTTTAAATTTTGTCTTTTGACAGAGATCACACCCAGCTACATATTGTTGTGGGAATCTACCTGCAGTCCTTAATTCTTCACTGACACCTTGGGGAATGCCATTGTCCTAGACCTTCCAATATCTATATGAGGCTTTTGTCTAGTTGCCCCTAACTAGGTGAGAGGGAAAGGATGAGCCTGGTTGAGGTCCTGTGTATAAACCCAGACTAGGTAGTGGATGAGAGCTGAGGAGGGACCCCCCTAGGGGTCGGCCCTTAGATTGAGCTAAGACCTTAGCCTAAGTCACAAGAGGTCAAGACTGGAGAATCCAGCCTTGACATCTCCTGCCTTATATATTGCTGGCTACTATGCATAGACCAGCTACAGGAGACCTACCCTAAGGAAGCTATCTATGGAGCACCAATAGCTGAAGGGGCTCATGACTAAGTAATAGATAGTGAGGGGAAAGCATGGAGTGGAGATAAGGGATGAGGCAGTGGCCTCATGACTAAGGGATGGAGAAGAGGAAGCCACACCATGAGGATGTGGGAGAATGGAAGGGAAGCACCTAGATCCAGATCTATAAGTAAGGCATGGCAACCTGCTGGCCGAGAAGATCTATCTAGATCTCTGCCACAGATCAGATCCTAATCTCCATAGAGATATCATCAGGGACTGATCTAAGATCCCATTGGGGATCCAGCCATATCACATGACCTAAACCTTTAGTGCAGGGGAATACTCATAAAGACTACTAACCCTAGCCTAGGGCTTGCCTTGTAAGGATACTCATTTGCATGATCATGTGCAACTGATCACATGACCAGCGCATCACATGCTCTACAGTTCCCACGGTCACATGCGACCGTCATGTTAGGCTTGTGCCGTAACACATATCTTTCAATGTCTTTTCTCAGTGTGGGCCAGTAGTATTTATCTTGAATAAGGTATTTCATTCATTGAATGCTGGAATGTCCTGCAAGTGAATAATCATGATTTTCATTTAGAATGTGCTCATGAAGTGCATTATCCTTAGATATGTACAATTTATCTCTCCAGGTAATTATGCCATTATTGATAGATTATCTCAAATTTGGCTTGCTAAGTCCATTCCAAGCGAAGCTTTTAGCCTTGTATTGAAGTGACAAGACTGTTTCTTTGATGGACTTGGAGTCAACTCACAATAAGCACACAGCAGGTTGGGTAATGGGAGACTCAAGTGGAATGGAGGGGTCCTTTGCCAGGTGGCACACAAGAGCTTATAAGGCTAATAGTGACTTGAAAAAATGAGGGCCAAGGAGCACTGATTGTTTGTTGTTATGCTCTATCCCTGCCATGTGATCTGGCCTCTGGGACAGAGGGTTGGCTGAATTAGATTTGCCAGCATGATGGCCAAGGGTAAAGTGGTATTTCTGAAGAATTTGAGATTATTGGACCTGGTGTCAGGACAAATCCTGAGGGCATTTGAAGAACTCAAGGTTTTTGTGGTTGGTAAGCACCTCAAAGTTGCATTTGGCACCAAGGATGTAGTGGTGCCATTTCTTAAGGGCAAAGATAATTGCAAGCATCTCAAGATTGGCCACATAATAGTTGTGTTCAGCCTTACTCAAGGAGCAGGAGATGTAGGCAATGGGATGCCAAATATCATGTTGTTTCTGGGACAGGATTGCACTGAGCCCAAAGCCAGAACTGTTGGTTTTGATGTGATAGGGGTCATTAGGATTGGACATGGCCAGTGAGGGCATGCTGGTAATTGATTGCTTTAAAGAGTCAAAAGCCCATTGATATTCAGTGGACCACAGGAAATCAGTTTTGACTGATATAAGGGCATTGAGCAGCCAGGCAATGGAAGCAAAACCACAGATGAAACAGTGATAGAAGTTAAGAAATCCCAGAAAGCCCTGCAACTGTTTTTTATTTGTAGAAACCAGCCACTCAGTAATGGCCTTGACCTTTGCTGGGTTCATTCACACCATCTTATGCAACATGACGAGGCCAAGGTATTTTGTTTTGGTTGCATTAAAATTACACTTTTCATGTTTTAGATACAATTTATTTTTTCTAAGTACTTGGAGTACTTGGTGTACACATGTGTGATGCTTATCAAGAGTTGGGGAGAAAATTATGATGTCATCCATATATACCACAACTGTCCCCTTATCAATGAAGTCTTTTTAGCTATAGCAACCAATTTATTATTGTCTAAAAGGTTGCAGGTGAATTTGTGAGCCCAAAAAACATGACAAGTGGTTTGAATAGCCTCCAATTGGTTCAGAAGGCCACTTTCCACTCATCCCCCTCCTTCATGCACATGTTGTTATATCCCCACCAGATGTTGAGCTTGGTGAAATATTGGATGTTTTGTAATTTATCCACTAGTTTGTTAATCAGAGGCAGGGGATAGCAGTTTTTAATTGTTATAGCATTAAGCTTATGGTAGTCTTGTATGGGATGCAATCAACCATCCTTTTTCTTAACAAAGAAAAATGCTGATGCAAAAGGGGACTTAGATGGTCATATTCATCCAGACTAGAGGTTTTCATGCAGAAAGGCATCAAGTTTAGTCTGCTCCTTAGGTAACAGGCCATATGTCTTACAATTGATGATATGTTTTCCAGGAATAAGTTCTATTGCATGATCCCAGGGTCTGTGAGGCAGCAATTCATTGAAATTTTCTTTTGCAAAGACATCCTCATAGTCATGATATATTGAGGGGACTGCCTTTTTAAAGGACCATCCCATTTTGGCTGTGTGAGCAGCTGCCACAATCTCCATAGAGACATTTCAGAGCTTCATGCAAAGAAGTTACTCTCTCTTCAAGAGACAAACTTCTTGTATATCAATGTCTTTGATCAGAATGTCAATGTATTTATTATCACACTGGAATTTTACTTCCCCGAGCTTCCAATTAATGAGCAGATTATGTTTCCTCAACCAATCATATCCCAGGAAGACATTGTTGGTACCCAGATCAGTAACTGCAAGTGGGATCTGTTCTTTGTGACCATTGATTATCAGTTCAACAACTATATACTCTTTAATTTGTCCAGCTGTGTTCATAGTGCCATTGGCATTGTAAACTGGTATTGGATAAGGAAAGGTATAAGTCTTGATGCCTTTCTAAGTGATGAGAGATTTGTTGATAGAGGTGCTGGTGCACCCTGAGTTGACAAGGGCCATAACAAGTAACTTTTGGGAGTCTGAGAGAATGATTTCTGTCTCAAGCTCAAGAGAATTAGTAGATCATTCCAATTATTGAGTATAAGCTGGTTCTCATTGCATTTCTAATAGAATAATTCATGCAAGATCTTTATTGAGGTTCCTCAGATATCTCTTGTGCTCAGGCATGTACTGTCACCAGTGAGATCTTTACTAAGGCATAGTCTTTTGCTGATTGCAAATTACATATCCAAACTTGTCTGTTAGCTTTAGCTTTCAGCAATTTTTGGACACCTGTGCCAACACACAGTCCATTTCTAACATGTATGGCATGCACAGAGATTTGAATTTCTCTCATCTTTCTGAGTCTTTCTCAGGTTGTTCACACTTTGATTCATTAACAGCCAAGATATTGTATTTATTGTAGCTATTTTTATGAATGGGGGAAAAACCCATATTTGCTTTGGGAACCTCAGTGTGACTCTTCACTGGGTCCCATCTGAAAAATCCAATTTCCTTATCTGCTCAAAAAGATACTTGCTTGTGGTATACTCTACTTTCTTCCCTTTAAATTCTATTTTTCATATTCTATGAGCATGAGGAGGGTGTGCAGCACAAGGCCAAATGCCTAAACACCTGGCATACTTCCCTTCTGCACAAGCTTTTCCAATGTCCATTGGAACCCCTTGACCTGAGAATATTCCAGGCTGATTCAGGTGTATTACCTCTGCCTCAGCCCTGGAGGTACTTGCTGCCACTAGGTGCATTTGTTGTATCTTTGGCATTCAGATCTTCCTCTGAGGCTCTTGAGACTTTGTGCAAGCCTTCTGGATAGCAATTTCTTGTAGAATGGCTTCAGCCTTAATGAGGGCTGAGTTCCACTCAATGATATCATAGCAGTCTAACAGTACTGGGCTGGACCACCCAATGTACTCAATAATATTGCTATGAATTCCATCCCAAGTGATGCCCACCAACATGCAACCATTTGCTTTGATGTCAAACTCTGCTTCAATCACCAACTGTTTTATTCTTGTGAAGAAGTCTTCCACAGAGTCCTTTCCTTGCTTCAATTTCATCAGCTCTTTTTCAGCATCATGCTGCAGAGTGGCTGGTCTATACTTCCTATGGAGTTCTTCAGCAAAGTCCTGGAAGGTCTGGCTGCCAAGCATGCCCTAATTATGATATAAGTCTGAGTATTGACCAGGGCATTAACTCCTTACATATGCAATAGGATAAGAAGTATCTTTTGTTTATTGGTGGGCTCCTCCTCAAACCCATTAATATACTGCTCAACTATTTGTCACCACTAACAAATGATGCTTTGTCTCCCTTGATGATGTCTGGCTTGGCTGAGATTGATTTTTCAAGTCTTGGGGGTAACACCTTTGTATGAGGAGTGGTTGGGGTTGAATGGTTGAGGTAATGTGGTGAGATGCCAGTCATTGGGGAGGATTGGAGCAGTGGGTGGTAAATGACAGTATCTGAGGACAACATATGAGGAAGTGGGGCAGGATCAGCTATTTGTGGAGGCAGGGGCAGTGGAAGGAGACCTGTTGTCTGGGGGCTGATAAGAGTCCACTGATACCATTCCATGTACTGAAGAAGGAACTCTTCTATGGAAGGGGCTAGTAGAATGGGAGTGGGTAGGACTGGGATTTATGCAGTGGAGATGGGACAGAGAGGACAAGGAGCTGTGATGGTCACCATGACCAGAGTGTGGGTGTTGGCATGAGATTGGGCATGAGAGGCAGCATGTTTGGCAAAAGAGAATAAGTAGGGGTAGGACATTTTTATCATGCTAGAGCATTGAAATAACAACTAGTAGGCAAGGGTTAATAGTGATGAGATTGGCCAGACTCACATGAAGCAAGCCAGCAGTAGAGCTGGTTATTGGGGAAAAGGAAAAGAAGGTAAAAGGCAAGAAAGGCAGGATACTTGAACTTAAAGAGGGAAAAATGCCTGGGCAGCTAAAATAAACCTTTGATGCAATGGAGCAGAGAAATTCTGATAAAAACCAGTGGGACAATTGTCACTAATCCTTCTGGCTAGGTAAGGCCTCTACTTGTTACCAGTGAAGTAGTCAACCAGAGAACTGTGTATATTATCTATCCTCAAATGCTGTGGCTTAGGCACCACAAAACCCCCCTCATGCACTATGGAGAACAGCAATGTTATTCTAATTTATAACAGCAGATGACCATATATATAGCATGGGCTTGGTGCTAGTCTGATCTCTGTTTGTAGAGAATACAGGTCTCCCTTTGAGCCTAGGGTCTGGCTGTGATGAAATAAGATGGGATAAATGCAAAGAGCACTGTCAAGGGTATTGAAGTTGATATGAAATCTGGGATGGTAATGAGAGGAAAATGGACAAGTGTCCAGTTCAAAGATGATCTTTGGAATTATGACAAGGATCTTACTGGAAAGCACACCAAAGGGGCACATTTAGTCTGGTAAGAAAATGGAGAGAATGCATGCAAAGCAAAAAAAGAAACAAGAGTCATTTCAAAGAGTCAATAACTTGTATATGTTATGCACACTGAGTTTAATGTGCCACAAACTCACAGGAAAAAGAAAACAAGGGGAGTGACAAGTTAACATGAGTATAATACAAGTGCTTAAAGCCAAGGGCTTTAAGATGCTAGGCTACAGTTTATATAGGCTACAGTATTGTACATGGACCAGGTTTCTGATGGAAAGATTCCCATACATGTGGCACAGGAATCAAAGAAAAGAGAAGCTCTAGTGGAAATGATCAAGAATCTAGGCTTTTTAAGAATAGAGAAGAAGAGATGGAGATGAAAAGAAGTATTAGAATGGAAATAAACTCTGCAGGATCTTAAGGCATAAGGCTAACTCTATGCCCTGAGTTATGTAACTTATTATGTGTCCTGAAATAAGATAAAAAATTAGATAACCACATGGAAAAGATAAGATAAAGTCATGTAATCAAGAAAAGAAAAAGTATATTATAACACTACCCTCTTTTTAGCTCTCAGATTCTAGACAAGAGAAGCAAAGGGGAGGTTCAGTGGCAAAATTGTGGTAGAAGTGGAAAAGGCATTGGAAGGTAGGGATGTCAATGGAAAAAAGTTGTCTAGAAGCAGATGGATTAAGCTTGTGAAAGTCACACACTAGATCTGGTACATTAGTAACATCAGTAGCTATTTGCCAAGTGTAATCATCTGCTGAATACTCCTTCTAGTGGACTAAATACTCCAGTTTGCCCTTATGCAGATAAGAGTCTATGATTTCTTTGACTTCATACTCACTATGCCTATCCTCTGTAACAACTATAGGATCTGGTATAATGACTTCTTGATCTGGTAGTGGAGTATGAGCCACCTTGACCTGACTAATATTTATCATGGCATAAATCTTCATTTCTGTGGGAAGTTGTAACCTGACTGCATTAGATAAAACATCAAGAACCTTAAAAGGTCCAAGCCATTATTGGATTAATTTTTTGAAGGGGTAGGGTAAGGTAAGATTGCAAGTGAAAAGCATTACTGCATTACTGGGTTTGTAGGAGGCATAGGACAGCTTTTTGTTGCACTCTAGCATGGAATTGCACACTTTGTCCAAGGAAGACTGGATGATGGCAAATGATTTGTCTAATTGTTTCACAAATGGAGATAAGGTAAAGGATCCTTCAAAACCCATTTGTGGAGAGAAATGCTTTGTGATAGCAAACAGGCTAGTCTTTGTAACAGATAAAATTGAGTTATTGTAATGAAATTCTGCCATTTTTACCCAGTCCATCCAATCTGTTTGCTTTTTTGCAACAAAAGTTCAAAGATATTTTTCCAGCTCCTGGTTAATACATTCCATCTGACCATCCATTTGAGGGTAATAAGTGGTAGAAGTATTTGGTAAAATCTTTAGGACTTTGTGAAGTTTGAATGTGAAGAAAGAAATAAATTGGGGTTCTCTGTTGGATACCAGAGAGTGGGAAAGGCCATGACATGATCAAAGGTGGTCTTGGAAAAGTTTGGCAAAAGCTAAAAAAGAAAGAGAAGACAAGCATGAAATAAAAACAACTTCTTTTGAAAATCTGTTCACCACTACTATGATGGCATCCTTTCTGTTTACCAGGGGTAATCTGGTAACCAAATACACTAATAAATCTTCCCATGGTTTTGATGCTGTAGGAAGAGGAAGAATAGAAGCAGTCTGCTTATGTTCTGTTACTGTTATGGATTTAGACCAATAGCAAGAGGAAACCACCTTGGGGGGTGCCCAATACCAGGGGGACAAAAGAATGGCAGCCTAGAGGAGGCACTAGGAAACAAGGTAAACAAGTAAACAAGTGCTCTAGACTGGGAAACTGAAATGGTGATCTCGCTGTCCTGCCTTGTATCTCATGTCTTTCTTGATGAATGCCTATAATCCTATCTGCTGAGGCTTTTGGCTAGTGTCCCCTAACTAGGTTGATGAAAGAGAAAGCTAGAATGGTTCTGTATAAAGCCTAGAGGGCTCAGCAACCAAGCAAGTATGCCTCAGGAGAGCTAAGGAGAATCTCCTCCTTGGAGACAGTCCTTAGATCCAGAGTCTCTCTTGTATAAACCCTGTAAGAGTCAAGAGGACAAGACTGGGGAATACCCAGCTTGTGCCCCCTGCCTTATATATTGTCAAGGCCTGCACACAGACCATCTACAGGAGGCCTACTCTAATGCTAGCTATCTATGTTTGTTACAGCTCAAGCCTAACATGACGGTCTCACGTGACCGTGGGAACTGTAGAGCACGAGATGCGCTGTTCATGTGATCAGTTGCACGTGATCGTGCGAACGAGTTGCCTAATAAGGCAAACCCTAGGCTAAGGCTAAGTTCCTTATTCAGAGTATTCCCTTGCATAAGGTATTGGTCACATGATGTGGCAGATCTCAGATGAGATCCAGATCTTCTGATGACATCTGATCTTATGATCTAGATTAGGATCTGATCTGTGGCAGAGATCCAGATTGGATCTCCTTGGCC